>JRHT02000327.1:0-31849 GCA_011800875.2 Suillus brevipes Sb2 | reverse complement strand
ATCCTTCATTGGTGGATTTGCGCGTTTTTGCTGTTCTAGACATACCATAACCAAGGAGTAACCCTAATGGACTTGCAAAATCATGGTTAGAATGCCCTAACGGGGTTATTTAGCTTCTCCCCTAACGCATACGTCCTTTCCCCCACTCGTCCCATCTCCCGTCAGCCCCCGTTGTATCCGTTTTCCCTCTGCGCGCATTATTGTATATTATTCTATTTCTCTCTATTACGTCTCTGCGTTATTCAACTCGTCCTCATCATTTCTCTTTACCCGTACTCTTCTTGTCCTTGACCTTGATTACTTATTATTATGCCGTATTCCTTGACTTCATTTTCCCCAACGTTGATCTTTACTATATATTGTAACCCTTCGCTCGTCTTTATTTCACTCAGCCCCAGAACACTTCCCTTCATTTTACATTCGTAGCACTCATTCTGTCCTTGACTTGACTGTCTTCGTTTCATCGTCTTCGTCTTCCCTTTCCTTGTCCTTCCCTTCACTTTGTCTCTTCTCATGAATCGTGACTTAACTTCGCTTCACTTTCCTTCTTTTCATGTTACTTTCCTTTCCTTTCTTTGTTATACCTTCACTTCACTTCACTCGTCTTGTCTTATCCTGTGTTGTCCCTCCTTGATCTTCACTGTACTTTCCCTTGACTTCACTTCATTTACGTGTCCCTTCATCTTGCCTCTTGTCTGTATCTTTATCTTGCCTTGTCTTATCCTTTGACTTTAAAACCTTGCCTTTCCTTGTTGTCACACTTCGCCTGCATTTTTTACAACTAACTTCGCTTCGCTTCTGTTTCCTTTTATTTACCTGAACTTGTCTCTTCTTTCCTTGTCATAACTTTGTCCTTGCCTTATCGATCTTCCATGTACTTTCTCTTGGATTCCCTTCACTTTCGTATCACTTTCCTTGTCGTCTCTTCTCTTGTTCCTTATCAAATTCCTTGATTTCATCCTGGTTGCGCACTTGTGTTCTTCGCATTTTATTATTCTTCGCTTGACTTCATTATTGACTGCTCTTCCTTGTCCTTATTCTTGACTATGGCTTTTCTTTGCTCAGTCATTTACTCTCAATTTGACATTTACATCGACTTGACTTAAACCTCGATATATTATCCTCGGAGTGCCCATCATAGTGGATATGCAAATAATACGAAAGATGGAATGAAAGTATATGGGTTACACAAAAACATGGATTGTTGTGCACGTCAGTCACGTTTATGCCAACAAGAAGATAATCGAGGATGGGGGCACTGAATCAGAGAAAATGGTTAGTTCAACAATCAAGCGATCTACATGACAGTAATTCTGTATGATTCCAAGATCAACTGTTTCCACGTTGCAGGCTGGGCGAACCAAACGAAGTGACATAGACAAAAACCCCACATGATGACATGGGTTCTCTATGAATTGATGGTGTACCTTTTCTAGATTGCAGGCTGAACCGAAGTACGTGACATGGATGAAAGCACCTGGCATGTAGAAGAAAATACAATCGTCCTGAGTTTACACTCACACTAATGATTGACATGAGCATATAACTTCTGGATGACCAAACAAGATAAATGAGTCTGAGTGTAAAATGCCACTCAACTCTATACGGGTCTATGTCTGTCTACCTGCTTCACTTGCTAATACAAGAACGTTCAACCCACGAGTGATCTGCGACTACGACAAGTGTTAGTAGCAATGTTAAGGATCAACCCTAAGTAATGCTGAGGATGATCAATGGCAGCAACAGTATTCCCAAAGGTAAACAATGTCGGCCGGAGCATGGGAATGTCCAGGTTACAAAGGAAAGGGTATGGTTATGGTAAAATGAGGTTCGGTTTACAGGGAATATCAAAGGGAAAGACTAGGTAACTAGGTATACACAATGTATGAGCAAAGGAGTGACTTTCGGGTGAGTGTTAAAGAGGGGAGACCAAGTCTCCAGAAATCCAGGTTCAGAAAATGAGTGAAAATGTATATTCCCAGGGTACACCTAAGTCCTAGGAAGTATGAAGACTAATGTGTGGTGCGGGATTCCTGGTAAACCAAGTGCGGGTGACCAGAGGTGTAACCGAAGGTAGTGACCAAAGTAAGGTATCATACGAGTCCATCCAGCATTAACCAAGTTCACAAAATTCCAGGAGCAGAAATATGGTTGTGATATGCCTGCATGTGCTGCGGGACATGGGAATACATTGAATAACAACTGCGAACTGTTCAACTACACATCAGTGGGATTGGGCAACACTGGTTGGACATAGTAGGGACGGGTTCACGAATATATCCAGCCGGGTTAGTTTGGCTTGCACGGGACATACGAAGGACTTATCCGGAAAACCTGTAAATGCTAAGGCAAACATAGGAAATGGGCTATACAAGCCCAGCGCATGTTTGACCATCACACTGGTTATCATCTCTCCCCGTGATGCCTATGTTAATCCACTTCCAAATGTAGATTCAGTGATACTGTCATTCCACACAGTTGTTGCAATCCAACTGGGTTTGACCCATAGAAGAAGTGTTATATTGAGGAGACACAACCCACAATTCCACTATTTCGCACATTATGTGAAGTGTATCGTAAGGTGTCAGTGTTCACGTACCACAGTCTTGGGGCAGACGATTCAAACTGGGATGGGTTTTGCCAGCAACTTTCCTGCACGTCTGACAATTGTCCAAAATTAACATGGTTGCTTAGTTTGCAGTGGTGTGTCCACCAAGCAGTCAGCTCCCTGAGGGGACTGGTGGTGTGACAGGTCAGACATCACCGAAATTCACCCCCCATCATTTACACAAGATGGACAGAATTGCAAAGCACTCTGATATCATGGCATGTCTGTCACGCATTCAGCTCCCTGAGGGGACTGATAGTGTGACGGGTGACTGATCTGTCAATTTCACCTGCAACTCACCCACACTTCTGACAAATGTCCACATTGACGTGGTGTCACGGTGTTTACACAGTAAGTTCAGCTCCCTGAGGGGACTGGTTGTATGATGGGTGACATCAACAACATTCCCACAAGTCTGACCGAATTCTCATGATCCATGACATGATGGTGTGTACCCTGTCAATTCAGCTCCCTGAGGGGACTGGTGGTTTGATCCGTGACACTCCACTGAGGTTCACCACCAACATTCCCACACATCTGACCATAAACCCATGATCCCTGATGTCATGATGTTGCTGCCAGAGATGCAGCTCCCTGAGGGGACTGGTGTAATGGGTGACCCCACACTCAAGTTCACCACCACACATTCTGACCAAATTCTCATCATCCCTGTGTCATGGTGTGTCTGCTGTGGATGCAGCTCCCTGAGGGGACTGGTGGTGTAATGGGTGACACCAACAACATGACATTTTTGTGGTTACGCACAACCAAAAGATGGGTTGAAATCATATGGGGATATATGCAATCCAACAGATGGGTAGATGCGCAAATCCGAAAGTTGCACTGAAATCATATTGATTTGATATGCAATCCAGATGAGAGGATGCGCAAATGTGAAAGATTGGATGAACACATGTGGGTGGATGTGTATGGGTGGTTACTCAAATCTGAAAGATGGGTGGATGCATCACTCATGGTAGTAAGGGAGCAAGCAACTGCAATGTCTGTTTCATCAGACAGTCGCTGCTCCAGTGCCACGAACAGTGAAGTACACGGAGATACGTCCTCCCCTTGCTTGGGCTGTTAGGTTATAGCTGTGATTTTCATTAACACGTCATATGTTGCAAAAGACGTCACTGAACGGAAATCTCAAATTTGCAGAGGACTCCAGCGCTGAGATTTATTTCACTAAGAGTATCAGGTCAAATTGGTCTCCATGAACAGAGCCCTGCGTCAGAACAACATAATGACACCACAATTCGCAGCGGAGTCGATGTTGGTTGTACTGACTGCAAGTGTTGTAGCCTTGCATCCTATATGTGGCTGACAAGTTGATTTGAACGGTGAAGTGGCACTATGCTAATCGTCGACATCTCACAGTCAGGTCAGCATGAGGTGTTGTCTGCTTCCACACTCCAATGCTTACAAGCAAGTACTACTCATAAGTGGACAATGGATCTCGTCTCCTTTAGTACCTGGAAGCAGGGTTCCAGTGCATGCTGCGCAAATCTGAATGTGTAATGACAACATATGAATGGATGCGTCAATTCGAAAGATGTGATGAGAACATGTGGGTGCATGTGCAAATTCGAAATGATTAGATGAAAACATATGGGTGGATGGCCAGATCAAGTGTATGCCAACAAGAAGAAGATCGAGGATGGGCCACTGAACCAGGGACAATTGATGGTTCAACCATTAAGTGATCTGCATGATGTGGATTCTGTATGAATCGAAGATGTACCTATTCTAGGTGAGGTTGCAGGCTGGGTGAACAAAAGGAAGTGACATGGACAAAAGCACCTGGCATGCATAAGATTAGAGGAATAGGCGATGGATTAAGCTGGGATGTTCTTGGTGGCTGAAATTAAGGAGAGGGTATACATCTAGCTCGAAAGGATAACTAGAAGGAACAAGCGATGGATTAAGCTGGAATGTTCTTGGTGGCTGAAATTACGGAGATGGTGTTCATCTAGCTCGAAAGGATAGCTAGAAGGAACATCCTCATCAGGATCATGCTCTTCAGGATCTGTACGTGTGGCTAATTCGTTGAAGACCCCTTCAACGGTGTTTAATTTGTCTAATGTTGCCACACAACGTCAATATGTGAAGACTGGGCATTTTGACGCTATGGAGAAAGTCGACAGCCCAGGATGTCATTGAGTGTGGATGTGATTGACAAGCTATGTAGATTGGGCAGCTCGATGAACATGGTGTCATCACAACGTGAGAGCTCCAGCTCAAGTGTCAGGGTCCTGAGGTTGATGAGCATGCCAAGTAGCTGCGGGATGTATTTTGCTTGGCTAAGCCTCGTTTCGATATCCTCGTGAAAGACGGTGCAATAATCATTATAATGGTTTTGCACATCCGAAAGATGGGATGAGAACATATGGGAGGATGGCCAGGTCCAGTTAATGCCAAAAAGAAGAAGATTGCGGATGGGAGGCACTGAACCAGGGAAAAGCGATGGTTCATCCGTCAAGTGATCTGCATGATGTGGGTTCTGTATGAATCGAAGGTGTACCTTTTCTATTTTGTAGGCTGGGTGAACCAAAGGAAGTGATATGGACAAAAGCGCCTGACATATAAAAGACATTGAAATCGTCCTGGGCGTAAACTCATGCCAATGATGGACTCAAATGTATAACCTCTGAATGACAAAGACGGGATGAATGCCGGTTATCATCTCTCCATGTGATGCGGATTTTAATCCACTTTCAAATGTAGATTTAGTGATAATGTCAGTGTTAAGACTATGCTCAATGGATGGTCCGGAGGGGCTTGGCTTCAGCTCGTGCGCTGCGCCCTTTACCCGAGTACGTGCCCCTAATTTACGAAGGGCGGATATTGACGGACAGAGGTGTAAGAGTCATCCGGACGAGCGAAGTCTGAAGTCCGGAGCTATATAGGGGTCACCCGAAGGTGGGACGGAGGTGTTTAGCCTTAGGGATATAATCCCGAGGCTCGGAGGAGGACGAAGAGACTAGGCCAAAAGTCCGAAGGACATGAGGAATGGATAAGTCCAAGATGATATTTGAACTAAGGAAATACTACGGGTTACAAAGGGTTTATATACTGTAGCACTTCCGTCGGATGTTTGGTTGAAGCGCAGCCCTCGGAAGTCAATGCTATGTATCTTAAGGTGTCAGTGTTCATGTACCACAGTCTCGGGGGCAGCATGCTTGTATTATTATGTACAGGTGTTAGATAGTATTGTATCAAATGTGTTCCTGATCACTTGGGGTAGTGGATGCGTTGCATGGAAATGAAATCATTAGGTCCCATTTGAGCGAGCTTAACCCTTGGCTTTGTTTGTGAAGGGAGTCAGATGGTTTGTATGGCACTGTACTGACTCAATTTAACAGGTATTGAGAAGCATCTGAAAGACGTTCAGGATTTTCAAGCAGCGTATGAGTAACATAAGATGGCATCGGAGAATGGTGAGTCATTCACGACGCGGTTGATGACAATGGAACTCAAGAAGGTCCAGAGTGAGGGCAAGAAGCAAAAGAATACTCGCAGGGAGAAATCTAGGTCACCTAAATGCCACAAGAGCAATAGGGCCAACAATGATTTTGAGAAAGATTATATTGACAATGATCTCAGTGACCATATCTATATGGACGATCGGGATGCAGGGTCAGATCAAGAGGTTATTTGAACAGGAAGAGGACAATTCAAAGAGGAAGGCGGATACACAGGATTAACCGGAAGTGGACGTCACGGTCAAGGGTGCTAATAGAAATAATAAGCCGCAACTGAGCGTGCTACTATGACATGCTGGGGCAATTTGACAGTCCAACTTTTACGCTTATGACACGTTACACAGATAATTCAGTTTCGCCAGCAACACGGCTGACAGATGTCCAATATAACCTGGTGACATGGCATGTCCACAGTACTCACGTAGTTGTATGATGGATGACACATCATTCAATTGTACCAGCAACATTCTCACATGTCTCACAATTTCCCAAAATTGACATGGTGTGTCATGGTGTTTCCACCGAACATTCAGCTCCCTGAGGGGACTGGTGTTGTGAGGGGTCACACATCACTCAAGTTTGCCACCAACATTTCCACAAGTTGGACAGAATTCCAACGCACTCTGATGACGTGGTCTGCCGTGAGGTCAGCTCCCTGAGGGGACTGGTGGTGTGATAGGTCCTGCCACACTCATGCTTGCCACACACACTCTCACCTGTCTGACGGAAATCCCGTGATCCATGACGTGATGGAGTGTACACGGTCAATTCAGCTCCCTGAGGGGACTGGGTTGTGTGATGGGTGACACCACACTCAAGTTCGCCAACATTCCCAACATTCCCACATGTCTGACTAAATTCCCCTGATCCATGACGTGGAGTGTGCACAGTTAATTCAGCTCCCTGAAGGGACTGGTCGTGTGATTGGTGACAACACACTCACGTTCGCCACCAGCATGCTCACAGGTCTGCCTGAATTCCCATTATGCCTGATCTCGTGGTGAATCTGCCATGGATGGGGCTCCCTCAGGGGACTGGTGGTGTTACGGGTCACCAACACTCAAGTTCGCCACCAAACAGTCCCACAAGTCAGATCAAATACCACTGAACTCTGATGTTGTGGCATGTCTGCCTTGAATTCAGCTCCCTGAGGGGACTGGTGGTGTGACAGGTGCCGCCACACTCATGTTCGCCACAAACAATCCCACAGGTCTGCCACTGATTATCTCATTGAAGGCCGACCAAGAGTCCGGGTGCTTCTGCATGTAATTCAGCTCCCTGAGGGGACTGCATGACATATCCACACAACATCACACAACCTGTATATGGGATACCAAAACCAACCAATGACATAAAGCCTCTTCACCATAGGTACATGGAGTAAAATTATTAAAGGAAGGTAGCCAAAAGATGGGAATGTACATGAATGTGTGTCACAGGAAACAAATGAAGCCAAACCAACTAACCAACCAACCAACCAACCACAAAACTCATTCATCACCCACTGTTAAAATTATTAAAGGAAGGTAGCCAAGAGATGGGAATGTACATGAATGATGTTTGTCACCGGAAACCAATGAAGCCAAACCAACCAACCACGAAACCCATTCATCACTCACTGTCAGAAGATTCCTCTTCCTCCTGCCTCATGTAAATGCGCATGGGAATGGGTGGAACATTATCAATCCACTCTGCTGCTGGCACATAGTCAGGATCACGAATTTGAACTTCCTCCTCTTCATCCTCCGACACTACTGCAAATTCTTGAGGCTCCTCAACTGCAGGTTCCCAAGTGGGAGCAGGTTTGCCTGGGTTAATGATCACGTGAGGAGCAGCCAATCTCCAAGTGGACGGAAGAGTGACAAAGCCAGAGTCTTCTGTGTATTTCCAGAGACGGTCTGCATATGGCTTGGGAATCCAATACAACTGCTTGAAAAGACCCCAGTACTTGGTCCGGATCTCGTCAATGATATGAGCAGGCGTGTCCCTCTTCATATCTGCCCACTGCATCCAGTAGGTCATGTTGGGATAGTTTTGAGGTTGGAGGCGGGGTGGAGTACCGGGAGGAGGGAAAAACTTGTCAAATGCCTCACGCCATTCAACAGGATGTGCTCTTTTCCACTGGACCCGGGTAAAAATCGCAGCAAGGTTAGTCTCTCTGTAAATTTCCTCGGTGACAAGCAGACGCTCATGCATGCTGAGGCGGCAGTGGGAAGGGGACATAGGGTTGCCCTTCATGTTGCCACACTTCTGAAGGACATCACTGCAGAATTGGTTCCAATGCTTGGTGACGGTGATAGCAAAGGGCTCTTCAAGGCCCGGAGGTAAGTCAAGTCGTTCATCAAAGGGTAAATCTTCCCCAGTATCTTGTGGAGGAGGAGGGGCCTCATACTCCAGGGTGGCAAATGCAGGAGATGGGTCAGGATTGTCTGCCCTGTGGCGCTTAGACATGCCTTTCTGTGTCCTGACGCGGGTTCTGGGAATGGAACTGCGAGGAATGTATGCTGTGGGGTTGAACTTGTTGCGGAGAACATTGAAGTCACAACCAAAGAAAAACTTATAGGACGTGTGGCTGATGACATGGGTACGCGTCATGCGTGGCACATCTGCGATGGGAGGGAATACCATGTCTCGTAGGAAGAAGGCTCCGTGGGCACAAAAAGGGAGGCCATCATTGTTGTCGACGTGGTGCTGGCGAGGGACAATTTGAATGCCATCTACATCGTAATCATGTGTGAGGGGGAGAATAGCACACATTAAATCCCGTGCAGCTGAACCATCATCAGGACGGGAGTGCAGACCATTGGCAAGCCACACAAGGCCTGCGGTGAGTGTGAGAGCTGTGGAAGTAAAGCGGAGGTCTGGAGGTCCTTGGTTCTGGAGTTTTAAAGTGCGGATGATGGATGTGAGGCGGACTAATCTCCATTGCCTGGTGACAGGAGAGATATCAGAGAGTGCACGCGACGGAGAGGGAGAGAGAGAGTAGCGGCCCCATGAGGGGACCGTGCACCAGATGACATCACATGGTGTGACGTTGACCTACACGAGTGGTGAACGGCTCCCTGAGGGGACTGGTCACACACTGTGCAGGTGGGCGACATGGCATCACTGGGTGTGACATTGACCTACATCAGTGATCAGACCAACGGCTCCGTGAGGGGACTGGTCACACACTGGCAGTCGCGCGATGTCAACACCAGGGGATGGAATCCCACGCAGCGACATATGCATGAGCCTCCATGAGGCATCACAGAAACGGGTCCCTGAGGGGACCGGCGATGGAAGAGCAGACTCACCACCAATCAACACGTGGAAACACGCACAACGAGTCCCTCATCAGCCGCAGAGGAAAATCTGCTGGCTCCATGTAAGCATCTGCCAGCTTAATCCGCACCTCCACCCGTGCAGCGCAGTCATGGTTGTCCTTTGCATCAAAGTACAGATCATAGAGTCGGTTCAGGTATGGAGGTTCCTCTGCCTCAAGGGCAGCCTTGCCAGTGATGGACAGACCGTGTCGGCCACCATCTTTCTGTTGAATTAGAGCCTTGTCCGTTGTGTAAGCCTGGAAATAGACAATGGTTGCATCCGGTGTAGGGATTGGGATGCGACAACCAGAGAGTTGGATTAATCCGGATGAATAATCAGTAGTGGCGTCGCGAGATTTCATCAAGGTTTGAGCACGGGGAAGAGGCAAATCGGTAAATTCCTGGAGAAGCTGACAATGAGCATCAGTGCGCCATTGATAAGCATAACCTGGCTCAGCCAGCTCAAAGCCAACATCAACATAACAATGCGGTTCTTCCATCAGATCCTCGTAATAAAAATCACTGAGAGCATTCTTCAATGCATCCTCTGCTCTGTCCAAGTCATCAGGAAGATGTTGGTGAGCCTCCTTCACACCTTGCATCTGGCACATGAAGAGCATCCCTTCTGCCCACGGGAATTCTTCTTTCAATTTGTCCGCTAACGCCCACCCGAAACGTTTGACGCGAGCACCCTGGAAGGGACGAGTGCCATATTGATACAGACCGCGGGCCTTCCTTGCACGAGTTTGTGCACCCTCGTAGTTGACAGGCCAATTGGTCACTGTGTCGGGACTGAGGTCTCGAAGTACTGGCAACAGACCCTTCTCATACAAGCCTTTCTTCTCCTCGAAAGTCAACTCGACATCCGTCCTGTCAGGGTTAGAGAGCCGTGGAAAGAACAGCCGGACTTTGGTGCGGATCCCAATTGCACCCAAACAAATGTTGGGGACGCGATGGGGTGAGACTCGTGACTCAGGCTGTGGAGGTAAGTGTGTGTGAGGGCAATGTCAAAATCAAGATGAGGAAAATTTACCTGACCGTCGCGAAAACTCATTGGGACTTTGAAGTGGAGACTAGAGCGCAAGGTGTCTATGGGATTATTGATGGGGTATAGGAAAAGATCTGCCTTGACAGGCAGCGACTCGGTGAATGACAGAAAGCTGTCATAATCCCTGACCACGGTGACTTCCCTGGGTGCGCGGAATCTGTTCCGGGTAGGTTCAATAGAATACTGTATGTTCTCCTTGATGTCCTTGCCAGACAGGCCAAGGATGCAGGCCCTGTAGTAGTCTGCGTCATCATTGATAGGGCGTGTAACGATGTTGATGTACGCGCTGTTGAAAGTGGAGAGGGAACATCCTTTGATCCGCGGTGGATGATTGGCTGGCGGTGGTTGATTGGCTGGCTGCATGGTTGTAGACTGAGGTATGGGATAATTCTTGTATGGAGGGGGAAATGTGATGAGGTAGCGGAAAAATTGTGACATTCAAAGAGGGCTTAGCTATATAGTTTCTGACCCTGATGATTGAAGAAAATTTACCTTAAGGTTTCCATTCTGTGGTCAGGGCAGAGCATGAAATATGAGTTCTCCGTGCTTCAAAGGGGATGGAGCATATCCTTAATGAAAACCCTAACGGAAGCGAAGGCATATGCCGTGATCTGAAAATTTGAGAATGAACGGAAGCGAGCCGAACAACAAATGCAATGAACTCAACGAACCAAGCAGGAGACGAAGAGGGGAGCGCACGACACCCACGGTACAATTGCAATTGTACTGATGCGCAGCAATCGAGAGATATCATTCAGCTGCAAGGTATCAAAAGCATCAGCCAGCAGCATTAGGCGCCTGAAAATTGCCCTACACATCGAATGCTAGAGGCATTGACGGTCCCCTCAGGGAGCCGTTACCAGCGAGAGAATGAATTGTATATAGCGCACTCACGGCTGGGGTGTGGTTTGCTGAGGGTTGATTAGTTATTCCATAATGTGACAGATTCTGTAACGCAGAGGGTGGTCCGTGCAGGAGTGCGGAAAGTGTGTCTGAAATTGCAACGGTCCCCTGAGGGAGCCGCCAGCATTCTACGAACGACAGAAAAGGACACGTGACCCACCTGCGAGAATTCTGTCACGTGCAAAATGCGCTGTAGGACAGCGGTCCCCTGAGGGAGCCGCCAGGATTCTGCGAACGACAGAAAAGACACGTGACCCAGCTGTGGGAAGTTTGTCACGTGCAAAAGGCGCTGTAGGACAGCGGTCCCCTGACTCTGAGGGAGCCGCCAGAATTCAGCGAGCGACTGCACAAGTCACGTGACCCACCCGCGGGAATTGTGTCATGTGCTATTATGCCTGCAGAACAGCGGTCCCCTGAGGGAGCCGCATTGATTATGGGCAAGAGATTGCCTGTCCCGTGGTTAACGCGTGTATATGCAGCCAGTGCAAACTTTTATAGATTATCGGTCTCCTGAGGGTGCTATTAGCCACCCAGATCCTTGTGATGACCATCTATATGGATTTGCTGTACAAATTATCCAACCACAAATCATTGCGGCTCCCTCAGGGGACCGCTGTTCTGCAGGCATAATAGCACATGACACAATTCCCGCGGGTGGGTCACGTGACTTGTGCAGTCGCTCGCTGAATTCTGGCGGCTCCCTCAGGGGACCGCTGTTCTGCAGGCATAATAGCACATGACACAATTCCCGCGGGTGGGTCACGTGACTTCTGCAGTCGCTCGCTGAATTCTGGCGGCTCCCTCAGGGGACCGCTGTTCTGCAGGCATAATAGCACATGACACAATTCCCGCGGGTGGGTCACGTGACTTCTGCAGTCGCTCGCTGAATTCTGGCGGCTCCCTCAGGGGACCGTCGTACTCCAGGCAGTTGTGCATCTGCCGAATCTTCACGCGGGTGGCCTAAGAGGTCAGATAACAACACACGCAATCGCATTGACAATAAGAAACCTCTATGTACGCCATCATATGTAATGAGTCTGTATCGTTGCCACTGCTAAACTTCTGCGAACATGAAACAAACGACCGAGGCATACATGTGTGCTGTGATAAACTGTTCGAGGGAGAGCGAGGAGCATCAAGACACTACACCATCAGCGGCGGCCACCACGCGCTCTGCCACGACTGGATCCACCACGCCCACGTACCCCTGGAGCATCATCAGGCACGGCAGATCTGTTTCGCAAAACAGCACCACCTCTTGGGGTTGAGGTTGAGGTTGAGGATCGATCAGGTGACGCGGCTGGACTCGACTGGAAGTTGACGCGTTTATGTGGAGGAGAAGGCATCGCGGGAGGGCTGCTGGTCGTTGCATTAGATGAACCTGCCCTGCGGCGTTTGGCCCCCAGATCTTGAGTTGGTTGTGACGTTTCAACGACCTGAGTGAGTGGGGAGGATGGAGGGTGAGCCGAAGAAGACTTATTCGACTGTGATTGAGTCAGATCCGTTAGCATCTTGTCAACAATGTCCCTGTCCTGCGCAGAGCGTTGGGTGCTGCTGCCGGTTTCCATTGCGACGTCTCCCTCGATGTCTGCACCAGAGAAATCGTCCCCTGCATTATGCCCATCGTTCCCACAATCAACGTCCATGTCGTTGGCGTTTGGTTGCCTCGTCTCAGCGGCTGAAAGTCATCCATTAAATCTGGAGGCATCATCCGCTACGACACTTACATTTTCCCTTGTCAGTCGAACGATCGACGTCCATGTCGTCTCCCTGAACCTGAGGGGCCTGAGTGGTATGCGATGTAGTCGCAGCAGGTGGAGGGCCAGCAACTTGTTGATCATTGTCAGCTTGCACCCTGGAAGTCTCTAACTCCAGCTCCCTACGGGGACCGTCTAGCTCAGGTGATGGAACCGTCGTAGCAATCTCCTTGGCGGTCTCAGTGGAGGAATCAGCTGTTGCAGCTGTGACGGGATCTGCTGGTGCTGGTGGTGCAGGTGGCGTAGCAGTTGCAGGCCCAGCAGCTGTTGATGCAGGTGCGCTGGGTGTTGTACTGTCCGGCTCCCTCGGGGGACCGCTGGATGAAGCTGGCGCGTTGCCAGCATCAGCCTGCGTAGACGCAGGAGCACCACCATCTGCCTGCGTAGACGCAGGAGCACCACCATCTGCCTGCGTAGACGCAGGAGGACCACCATCCTTCTGTGAGTCGTCTCCTTGAGCACTCACATCTGCATTGCCCGTTGAGCTGGACGCAGCAGCACCGACAGGCGTCTCCGTGAGGGGACCGGTGGTCGACTTAGCGGTCGCACTTGATTTGCTCGCACTCTTGAAGGACGGCGGCTTAACTGTGAGTATCATTAGTGTAATGTTGCTAGCAAATGTGTAGAATTCCACTTACTGCTAACAAACCACGGCTGATGCTTCGACTTGGGTGCATCCCCCGCACCTTCATCGTCATCGTCATCGTCGCTGTCCTCCTCCTCACCTGTGGCCTTCCCTTTGCCTTTCCCTTTTGCCTTTGCCTTTGGCTTCGGCTTTGCCTTGGGCTTTGGCTTGGCGGGTGCCTTGCTCTTCGCCTTGCCCTTACCTTTGGCGGTCGCCCCATCTGTTTCCTCGTTCTCCTCGTCCTCCTCCTCGGCATCATCAAGTCCCATCTTCGTGAGGTCGAGGATGTCGCCATCTTCGTCGCCCGTCTGAGCAACGTTTCGTGTCACGCGCTTTTTGCCGCCTTTGACGCCTTTCTTGCGTGGCTTTGACGGACCTTGAGTCGCGGGGGGTGAGTCCAAGATGCGGATATCGTCATCGTCGTCATCTTCGATGGGCGCGTGGCCATCCACTGCGGACTTGATTGACTTCACAAGGCCTGATCCGTAGTGTAAGCAACAACGAAGACGAGAAGTGACTAACGCGAACCTTGATTGGCTGACAAGAACTGCCTCAACATATTTCCTTTACCCTCGCCATGATGCAGCATTAAGACGTCGACTGTCCCCAACGCAACCATATTATAGACGATGACCTCCTTTTGCTGGCCAAGCCGCCAAGCGCGTCCGATGATTTGATTGACGAGCATGCGCGACCAGCATTGATCCTGTAAGTCGTAAGTGAAGTTGTGTGATAGTGAGAGTTGTGAGTGGACAACTCACGAAAAGAACAACGACGCTCGCGGCAGTGAGATTCAAGCCGACAGCACCAACACTTGAGAAGATCAGAATTCTCGCTTTCGGGTCTGAGTGAAACTTGAGGACGATCTCGTTGCGCTCTTCGGCACCGTGTCCACCATGGATGACCAGTGGATTAATGTTGTGTAACTGAAGCACGGATATGAGGAGAGGGGCCATCATTGGGAACTCGATGTAAACCAATATCTTGCGCGTGCCCTTCGTCATAAGATCCGGCATATCGACGTATTTGGCGTTAGGATTGGGAGGGAGAGATGGATGGACAGGGTCGGCGAGTTGATTGGGCGGTGGTGGAGTGAGTGCCTTCGCGGCAACGGCAGCCTCGGTCATTGTGTCGTCCTCGTCGACAGGGAATACATGGTGGTCGTCCGATTCCAACTGCCAAGCCAGGAGCTTGATCAACGTGTCGACTTTGGTAGACCTTACCTTGTCCCACTCCTCAAGTGACCTGACGATAGGGTAGGTAGGGGACGTGTGATGGGGGAAGACAACTTTCGTGCGTCCGTCGAGGTAAAATTTCTAAGCTGCTGTCAGCGTGCGGCTCCCTGAGGGAGACGGCGACTCACCGTGTTGAAATTAGATGTCTCATCGAGCGCTGCAGCATTTGATCTGTACGTCTGTCAGCAGTCGGTCCCCTCAGGGAGCCGCATACGTACGAGCCAGTAATTTGGTCCATGACGCTCTGATTGACTAACAGCTCCGCTTCGTTGAGTTGGACGGGCACCATGACCATCTTGTATGGGATCAAGGTGTCGTTGATCTTCCTGCCGTCGAACATCTTCGAGTCTACCGTCCGTCGAATGACACGCCCACGGAAGCCACGTTTGATGTTCGTTATCCAGTTGTTGGTAGCCGTTCTAATGCGTATCCTGGCTTCAGGCTCTGGTTCGTCGTCGTCGTTGCTGGGCGCCCCTCCTGCCAGCAAACGAACAGTGTGGGCAGCTGCATCGTTTTTGTCTTCCTGCGTCATCGTCCGACGCGCCGCACGAAGTGCCTTGACGTGCTCCTTGTCTCGCTCATCGCCTGGCTTCCCCATGAAATACGGGATTCGAGCCAAACGGCCCACGTTGCAAAGGTCCTGACAATGATGCGATGAGTGCTACGCAACTAACTAAGTGAGTGACGTACCATTGGACCAGTGTACAACGGCGTGCCAGACGCCAGGAGTTTCACTGTTGATGCCTTGGTGACCTCAAGGGTCGCGTAGAACCCGGCAGTGAGGTTGCGGATCTCGTGTACCTCGTCGATGGACACTGTGAGGAACTTTCGCCCAGCCCAGAGGCATTTGGCGGCCTGTTTGCGTTGCTTGATAGAGCGGGTGTCATCGGATGCTTTGTTGCTGTTGTGGCCCGCGACACCTTTGCGAGTGTCGAATACTTTGCCGCTCGTGTACATGACCTGGCAGTAAGTGAGAACTTGCGCTGAATTAGAGGTGGATTAACTTACGGAGTGATTGATTAATATGATGCGGTGAATGAAGGGCGTGGCTGACTTCGCCCAAGGACCGCTGAAGAACTCGCCGAACTCAGTCTCAGCGGTAGGATATTTGTAAATTTCGACAGCTTTGGGCGCGAAAAATGTGCGTAGTTCTGAATACCATTGATTGTACAGGGAATTGGGGACGATGATGACGTGGGGGAGGTTGGGGATCGCATCGAGTGCTGCAAAAAACGGGCGTTCGGCTGTGGGGAAGATTATGGTAAGTCAATGTCAACAAACGGCTCTCTGGGGGGACCAGCCAGACAACAGTCACCAAATATCGCAAGGGCGACAACGGCAGCAACATCCAGGGCTACGGCAGCCAGATCTCAGACGGCTCCCTGAGGGGACTGCTACCCGTCACAGCGCCAGCAACAGCAGCAACAACACCAACACCAACACGCACAGCAGCAACAGCAGCACATTGTCAGCGGCTCCCTGAGGGGACTGCGACCTCCAATAGCAGCACCAACAGCAGCATCAGCAGCAGCACCAACAGCAGCACCAGCGGCAACAGGTGCGGCATCCTGAGCAGCTTCCTGAGGGGCTCGCTGAGGGGACTGGTAACCGCAGCAGCAACAGCAGCACCAGCGGCAACAGGAGCGGCATCATCAGCAGCTTCCTGAGGGGCTCGCTGAGGGGACCGGTAACCGCAGCAGCACCTGCCGGTTGGTCGTTCTGCTGGTGGTTCTTGCGGGGCTTGCTGCGGGGACTGGTACCCGCAGCAGCAACAGCAGCAGCACCAACACTAACAACAACCACACCAACACCAGCAGCAGCAGCAACATTCAGTTGGTAGGTCATAGACGGCTCCCTCAGGGGACCGTCAAGGAACTAATCACTCACCAAGAATTGGCGCAGAGCGCAGATTTTCCAGGTTAATGTTTGACGTCACGCCCTCAGGTCTCCCTCGACCGGCTTTGACCTCTTGCACCCAGAAGGCGTCGATGAGGAAGGCGATGAAGCCCATTGTAAGAGCTGTCTTCCCAACGCCAACCTCGTCAGCGATCAGGATCCCTGGCACCTCTTCATCCGACTTCTTCGCGGACCAGATCTTGTCGACCATCGCGGCGACTCCAACTCGTTGATGCCACAGGAGTGCCAAAGGCTCCATGTCTTCATTGTCTTGCACGAATTTTGACGCCGACGCCTCATCCCAAGCGCACAGCCCTGTTTTCGATCGATACTCGGCGAACAGTGCTGGCTTTCCCCCTGGAAACTGCAGGAGATGGTTCAGCTTGTCGTTGTCCATCTCCCGCCATCCATCCACCCCGAGGTCTTCTGAATCAGCGAGCCAGGCAGCTCTTCCGCTGTTTTCGATATCCTCCTCGTCTTGCGGGGCCTCTAACGAACCAGGCTCAGTTTCAAACAGCTGGACGTACAACGCCCAGATTTCCTCAACGTCACCAGCAGCAACGAGTGAGTCCGTCTTCACCTTACGCGCACGTTGAGCACCACGTTTACCTGTTGACGGTGGTGAGTCTACACAACAACGGCTCCCTGAGGGGACCGCACTACGCACGGCCAGGTGTGTTGTCCGTCTTCACTGTGACCTTCTCCTTCGCCACTTTTCTGACCTTGGCCACCGCAACAACGACTACCTCCTTTAAGAATTCTTCGTACTCGCCTACTTTGTCCTGTTCCGCAGGGAACCACGCAACTGTCTGGCTCAGCGCCTTGACGGCCCTCGTCGCCTCTCGCAGCTGCTGGGCAGTGACCTCATGTGCGTCTTCAATTACTGCCAACAACACAAGTGAGTGACATCTCATTTGCGTCTCACACAACCACTCACCTTTCACAGCTGTTTGCGCTGCTAATTTCTTGATAGGCAAACCGTCTCGAGCACGCCCGAAGCGTTTGCGGTGACGTTCCCACGCATGGTGGTTGATGCCCGTGATGGCATCACGAAAATCACCACGCGGCACACGTTCCAGCGCGTGATCCCCGGCAACCGCGAGCAGCACGTCCTCCTTGGCGCGTTCAGAATCTAATATACTCGGGAACTCCTCTCCTGGCTCGAGTCCCTCGTTGATGAGTTGCATCGGTGCGACACCCAAAGAATTGTATACTGCGTCAATACGTTGACCCATGAGGTTACTAACCTTTTGCTTCGTAAACCATTTCTTAAAGGCGGCCCGTCCTGCGCTCCACCCTCCCTCGCTCTTCCCTTCGAGAACTTTGTAGCGTGCCTCTGACGTCTTCCTCTTTCCGATGGCCTCGATCATCGCGTTAATCGACGCCCGTTCGCTGTCGGTGAGATGCTTGTTCGGTTCTTCGAACAGTTTCTCGGTGAGGCCAAACACCTCCTGCAGAGTCCCGGATTCGTCCTCAAAAATCCAGTCTCTGCCGGACACGAGGAGCATCAAGACAGCGCTCTGAAGATTATGGCTCATAGCCTGGTGCGTCACGCATGCATTAGCGCTGCTGACCCGCTGAGTGTAATCACTTACTGTTTGTTTTGCTGGTAGCTGGTTGCTGATTTGCTTGGTTGATTGGTTGGTTGGTTGGTTTGGTGGGTGATTTGTTTGTCGTCACTGAGACTTATAACTCACGCGCGGTTCAATAGATTAAAACCCTCAAAATTTACATTTTCAGGAACGTTGTAATTGTGCCCAGCTCGATGTCTACATGGGGATTCCCCATCAGCCTCAGGGTCGTTCAAGGATTTCAGTTACCTAATATGGGTAGGTGAGCGCTACTCGTGTCTTTAATATCCGCTTGACTGATGGGCTAAACGGCTCCCTGAGGGAGCTGCTGATACAATGGTTGTTGAGTGTTTGTATTTCTTCCGTCCTCGCTGCGTGCATTGCTGATTTAATTGTTTCAGGATGTATGGGCGTACATTCATGCGTCTTCGACGGTGGGCTTCTACCTACCTACTTTGTGACGATCGCTCGGCTACAGGGTCCGTAACCCTCAACATGAGGATGTTGTTGCCGAGCGACACTTTGACGAATGGGGCAACTTCAACGCTATCCTGCCCCTGGGAACGGCTCCCTGGGGGAGCCGGCGCCTGCAGGTGGGCATGAGGCAGCGCTTCTCTTGCCCCATTCGTCCAGGTGTCGATCGGTAACAAATTCCTCTTGTGGAGGGTTAGGGACCCTGTAGCCGAGCGATCGTCACAAAGTAGGTAGGTAGAAGCCCACCGTCGAAGGCGCCTGAATGTACGTCCATACATCCTGACACAATTAAATCAGCAGCTCATGTTCCTAACAACAAGAGACGGTCTAGACCACCAAACCAACCATTCACCATGGCGCGAATCACACCTCAACTAAACTCAAGATAAAACCTTGATAAGTCACAATTCTGTCGTCTCCACTGATCATGCAGCTGACATAGGCATTTCAAGCCCATCAACTACAGCTCACTCACATCGTCTCATCTGATGCCGAGGAGCAGCAAGTCGCAGTGCCAGCAAGTCACGTGCACGTCACGTGAACTTGCAATATGGCGGCTAACAGTGCGGTCCCCTTAGGGAGCCGGAGATGGTCAAGATGGATCGTCTTAGCAGTAGTAGCGGAGGCCAACAGTGCGGTCCCCTCAGGGAACCGGTTATCATCCCTGTAGTGTAGTAGTAATCATACATGTAACAAATATTTCTATCACACTAGCGCAATGCTGGGTAATTCTCACTCAGGTAAGTCTCAAGATCTCAACGGTCCCCACAGGGAGCCGTCCAGTACATTGGAAGTATATTCAGCTGCAACAACACTAAGATATTACATACTGTTGTTAGTTTGGTTGGTTGGTTTGGTAATTGATTACCTAGGGGAGTGTTCACACTGTGTCATGCAGGCATGTGTGCGGTCCCCTTAGGGAGCCGTTGCTGAGCAGTGGGCATAAAATGTAAGTGTCACGTCACAGTGCATGCACGGTCCCCTCAGGGAGCCGCTACTCAACCCTGCAACCCTGCACACCCCGTCCATCAGTACACTGCCAACCCTAATTCTTCCACAAAAGGAAATTCTCTCCCTCCCACCACAAATTTAAACCCTAGATTAGGGTTAGGGTCTCAAGCATGTAGCCGTCAACCTACGCAACCTACCATCCACTATCAACCCTAACTAACTAACCTAACCCTGAGTTGACTGTGTTTCACTTCACTTTTGTTGACTTTCCTTGTTTCCACCTTGCTTCCCTTGACTTTGCTTTGTTTCCCTTGACTGTCCCTTGTCGTCTTTCTCTTTACTTGACTTGTCTATGATCGTAAGCTTGACTCGACCGTGTCTTCATGTATTTCTCTTGACTTTCCCTTGTCTTTGTTGTTTATCGTGACGCTCGACTTCGCTTCGCTCGTCCTTCCTTGACCTTGCTTTGCTTGACTCGTCTTGTCTTGCCTTCCCTTTCCTTGATTTCACCTTTGCCTTGCCTTGGACTCTTGTGGATCAACTTGACTTGCGTTGACTTGACTCGTCTTGTCTTTGTGCTTCCCTTGACTTCGTATCTTGCCTTTGCTTGTCGTCTTCCCTAGATTTCACTTCGGTCCTCCTCTTTTTCCTATACTTCGCTAGCACTGTATCCTTGACTTGACTTTTCTTATAGATTGACTTCCCTTGACTTGACTCTGCTTCTTGACTTTCCTTATGGACTTGACTGTCGTTGCTGTTCTTGTATCCTTGACTTGACTTTGCTTTTCCTTGACTCTTCCTTGATTTACTTCATTCCCTGTTCCCTTTTTGTCTGAAACCCTTTGATGATTTTCGACTATTTTTGATTTTTCTCCCTCAGATTACATCATCTCGACATGCCACCTTGACAGACGTGTTCCCATAGGTCTTCCCCACAACTTTCATTTTCATTTCCTTTTTTGGTCTTTGGTTCCCGCGCTTCGATGACTAGGCTGTTTCCTTATCCTTATCCTTATCCTTGACTTTCACTGTTGATTTGCTTGTCGTATATCTTGCTTTCTCCATGCTTTCTTTCAAAACCACCACCTTTCGTAGGCGCTTTTGGTGTGCTTTTTGTTGCTTTTGTCATCCTTTCTTGGGCTTAAGGTGCTTTTGATTTTAGGGTCCGTCGTACAACCAGAAAGCACTGAGGACTGACCCAAAAAGCACAGAAGGCGCCAGGAACTGACCCAGAAAGCGCAGAAAGCACCAAAAAGCACCGGGAATTGACCCGAAAAGCATGATTTTATAGGGAGGAGGTGCTTTCTGAAAGCGCCAGAAAGCACTGACGGCACCCTGGGGGCCGGTGTTCAGATTATTACTAAGTACTTTGTATTGGCTTCGCTTGACTTTTGTGTCCCTTTTCCTTGACTTGGCTTGGTTGCCCCCTTCCATTGCCTGCTTTTCTTCACCTTGACTTCTTGTTTTCGTATGTGGTATCTGTTCTTATCCTTGACTTGCTGGTTGTTGATTCCTTGACTTGGTCCGAAACCCTTGACTTGACTTTTGTTGACCTTGACTTTTGCTTGACCATTTGTCTCAAACGCATTGATGATTTTCGCCTTTTTGCCTGTAACTCCCTCAGATGACATCATCTCCCCATGCCACCACCACAGACAGTTTCCCACAGGTCCTCCGCACAACTTTGTTTTCGACTTCCTTTTTTGGTAATTTCCCACGCTTCGATGACCAGGCTGTTTCCTTGTGCTTGTCCTTATCCTTGACTAGGATGTCTTGTTTGACTATCCTTGACTCGTGAAGCTTGCCTTTGCTTGTCCTTGATTTTTCCTTATCCTCATCGCAAGGTTGTCCTTGACTTATCCTGATCAATGACTTGTGATTTTGTTTCATTTTTACCTTGTTCATGTTGGCTCTGACAAAGGGTCGCTTCCTTTTTGGGAAAACCCCTATATAACGGTTACAACCGAATTCTGCCTGCTTACTCATCCAAGAAGTGAAATCACCATTTTTTTTTGAACTGTAATAAGGTAGTGTAATAATAGACCGCACCGGTCGCACATAGCCTCAGCGGAATGCAAATCAAATTTGTGGTGATATCTGCTGTACATACTCGCCTGTGCATCACTGTTCCTCTGAACTCAGACATGACTCCAGGCAAACGCAGTGCCCTGAAATTGAATCCTTATGTGTGCATTTGTAGACCAGACTTAGTCCGGATTAGCCTTTGTAAACCTCAGCCAGAAATGCAGATGTGTTGAAGAACAAGAGCAGTTTTCCTCTGAATGCGCCATATCAACTTTGACTTACAGGGCATGTCGATTGGACAGAGGCATGTGTCTAAGATGAACCGCAAACACGCACTCTGTGTGTCACACATTCATCAAACTTGTCATCATGCACTCAAGAGTGTGATATATGTCCTAGTGGGTTTCTGCCACAGTCCCGAAACTCGACCACCCTTTCTGGCTAGATACACTGGTTAATACTTCCCATGACACAAGCTAGACTACTGTAACTAAATCATAGTGGAGTATGTACTGTAATCTAGACCTGCTTCGTTGCTACAGGACCCATATATTCTCCCAGTGCCATCATCGAGATTATAAGCACTGCGAGCACCATTAGCATCCGAGAATCGTAACATTACATGGGTGCCCAGCAGGATTATCTAAAATATTAGACCGACCCAATTTATCTGTGACTCGCCTGACCCCTAGGTCCGCCCTGCGCGGACTGTGCAGACGCCCACTGAAATTAGCACCATTCAGTCAGAACTGTATGTAGTTTGGCAAGTGACCTGCCAACCATGGGGAATCTGGTTACCCCATACCAGATGCAGCCATGCATATGTCCGCCCATATGCTTCCAGTTAGGTGGTGGCAGTAAGTCCTGAATGCGAGTAAAAGGGGTGGGCCAACCCAGACCTCAGCCACCTCTTTCCCGCATAGGGGAGGACATGGCTAATCAGGTCCTGGGCGCCCGTGGTAAGAAAGGATTTTTTTGAGAGAGAGTTGATAGGGAGAATGAGCGCTCTCCAAATTCAAGCCCTGAATGTCAAGCTTGATGGACTGGGCGAAACCACCCGGTATAAAGGGATGTATGGTTGTCCGCTGGGTTGCAAAGGGTGACCCCAGCAAGTGAGAACTGAACTTCGTTCGGTCAGCGGCAATCCG
Organism: Suillus brevipes Sb2; assembly: GCA_011800875.2. Lineage (NCBI taxonomy): Eukaryota > Fungi > Basidiomycota > Agaricomycetes > Boletales > Suillaceae > Suillus > Suillus brevipes. Next base: position 8,818 of record JRHT02000327.1, on the reverse strand, counting down.
CCAGACGATGCTGGCGGTTATTGGGTGATCCATCGAAGGAAAGTTGGAAGCACATATGGCAGAGTCCAGCGTTCCTTGCCGCTAACTAATATTCAGGGGGCGACCCAAAAACGGCACAAATGTATTTGCCACTAATATCCGCTGTTCCTGCTCAACCTGTCCGCCACAGCCTGAGTGCCGCATATTTGCACCTTCCAAATTGACTGTGCACATTTTCTGATCTGCGTTTGTGAGAAGCAATGCGATTCAATCTACACATGTGTGAGAGTCATGTATTCGCAGGTCCGCCATCGCTCTGTCACGTCCAACTATTATGTATTTGATATGTATGATACGTCTCCGACTAACCCGAGCCGCTGTTGCCACATATGGCCAAGGCGGAGCAGGTCTACGATAAATACTACGTTATATACTATGTTATATACGACGCAAAGAATCAATGGCGCTGTCTCTTATGTGTCGGTTTTTCCACTATCTCGACCTCGGAGTCAGAGTCGGGCTCAGGGGCAGGATGTTTCTTGAGCGCGATGAATGACATCGCTGGATGGTTGGTATAGGTACCCGTAGTTGCTCCCAACTCCACTGCGTCGGCTAGACCGAAAAAGGCCACTGCGATCTTGAACGGCACGTACTGACGATCTTGAAGGAACCCCATGAGCTCCCTGTGCTTTGCAGCCAGCTCTTCGTTGGTAAGCAAGATCCAGTCTGTCAAAGGAACGCCACCTTTGAAGATACGAGTAGAGCGTGCCTTAGCGAGGCCCATGCGGACGAGATTGAACGGCCCAATGCCTTTTGCGCTGTTCTTCGTGTTCCAAGGACTGGGGAAGGATTTCTTCGTGGCGAAGTAGTCACGCAAGGGGCTGTCTCTTTCGTACATGGAGATGATGTATGCTTGCGCCATCGCTATAAACTGAACTTTCCACGTGCTACCCTTTCGTGTCCCCCTGTTGTTCTTCCAGGGCATGTCTCTGATCGCACTCGTCGCTGCACGTTCCCCGAGCATCTCGTGGGGCGATGGCTTGTCCTTGAGATCCCAGAAAATATCGGGGAGCATCTGACTGAAATCAATACCGGCGAGCAAGGCAATCTTGTGTGTGGTCTTCTCTCTGTCGAAGTTCGCAAAAACCCACTCATATATCTCCGTGAGCATCGGATCGCAGCTGCACTCTATGTTATCCAGGGTGAACTCATCGGGGAGACAGTCGCGGGCGAAGAAGTCAGAAAGAGACTGAAGTGTGATGGATTCAAGAGCCCACGGGGCTCGGGCATCTGAGGCCTGGACTTTCTTGGCAGCCTCGGCAGCCATGTCGATGGGACGAGAGGTGTTGCGACCTGCGGAGGAGGAAGCAGGGTCAAGGACGGAGGATTTGCCCAGATTAATCCATGATGGTGTCGACGACGACAGATCGAAGGAGATGCTCATAAGCATTGTCCTTGTAGCCGAGTGGACGGTCGCACGCCAACCACTTCTTCAAAGACTTCAAACGGTCTTTTTCTCTGTTGTGTCCGGCGTCGTCGATGTCCATGTCGATATCCTTGCCATCGGTGGAACATTCCTTCTTGATGGCAGTAGCGACCAAGGTCTTGACGTCGGCGATGTAGGAGCGCAAAGCGACCAACGCGATGACGATGCAGTGACGTTCCTTGGTGCTGTACTGTAGGAAGACGTGGGGGAGAGTTTGTTGACGGATAGCTCGATGTGAATGCCTGATTTGTATGCCTGAATGGGAATGGAACAGTCAGATATGATGGAGGACAATGAAAAAGAGAGACATTCCTCGAAATGTTCGTTTCCATAAGTCAATACTTGAGAACGCTTGGATGCGATGGCAGGGTCGTTGAGATTGTCTGATGTGGGCCAATCGGCCGAGCTGATGGAGATGGGATTGCTGACTGAGGAGGCCTAACACACAGAATGTGCCAAAGTCGGGAGACGCTGCTGGAGGAGGCTCTGAACCAACCACAAGGGCCTCATGAGCTTTGAGGCGATGACTTCTGCGTTGCTGGTGTGGGCGTAAGAAAGGACACGTTCGAGAGCGGAGCATAGCTCGACGACCTCATGCCTGGGCTTATTACCGGCTTCCAAGATAGGAAGCTGGTGAGCCCACAGGCGTTCGAGCAAGGAAGTAATACCGAAGCTGGTCCACTGATAGACCTGAGGGAAAGCCTGCGAAGGAGGGAGTGCGATGGCAGGGACAAAGGACAAGAAGGAGGGGAATAAGTAATAAAATATTAAATCAAAAACAAGTTAAAGGAGAGTGATAATCGCAAACACTCACATGGGAGGCGAAGACGCATAGATGGGGCCTGAGGATTTGGAAGATGTTGGGATGAGACCACGCCCGGGCGAGAGGAACGATGATGTCTTTATATATGGACCTAGGAAGAATGTATGATGAGCGAAAGAAAATGAAATGAAATTAAGAGAGGGAGCTCACATTTCGTTGCGTTTTTTTGGGTTGATGGAGTCGCACTGGACGATGTAAATGTTCTCGAGTCGCAAGGCGTGAGGAACGTCGTCGAGACTGATCTAGGGTCTTACCGATAATACACCCATCGTGCTTCACGGGCATTCCAGCATGGATTTTGACTGTCTTCTCGATCACCCTTTCTGAAAGTTTGCTGGATATCTCACAAGTCCCTGTTCCGAAGATGTTTTACAATAACTTCGACACGCAAATCACCGCAAAGCACAGTGTTGTTGACTTACCTATTTCAGGTAGTTTGTATTTGTTTTTGTTTGGTCACGGTTGATTTTCCTCGATTTTTCTTTCTTTCTCTTTCTCTTTCTCTTTCTCTTTGCTCCAACCATCCCAACGTTTGCCTAGCGCGCATATCGGGGCGGCACTCCTTCCGTCCTCAACTTTCCAGGCAGAGTATTCTTGGGCTGTAATGCCTGGAGGGGTCGCTGCTAGGACTTGGCGTTCCCGTCTTTCTCTCTTTGCTCCATCCTAACTGCCTAGCGCGCATTGTTTATTCAATAGTCGCGCTAAGCGGGGCGGCACTCCTTCTGTCCTCAAATTTTCAGGCAGAGTATTCTTGGGCTGTAATGCCTGGGAGGGGTAGCTGCTAGGACTTCGCGTTCCCGTCTTTTTCTCTTTGCTCCATCCATCCAAACTGCCTAGCGCACATTGTTTATTCAAGTCGCGCTAAGCGGGGCGGCACTCCTTCTGTCCTCAAATTTCCAGGCAGAGTATTCTTGGGCTGTAATGCCTGGGAGGGGTCGCTGCTAGGACATGGATGTGATGCTACCCTACCTCTTGCTCTGTCGCCATCTCAAACTGGCGACGGCCCTTGTGTTCTTTAACTTCCATTTGACTTGCAGGCCGCCCTTTTGTATGATAGTTGAGGGTATTCTATTCATTTATTTTCTGTGGCATCATCATCTTTCTACAACAGGTGCATTGCTTCTTTTTTTTTTTTTGGTTCTGCTAACTCATTTGTTACCTTGTAGGTACCACTATAGGGCGGAAATTTCCGCTCTTTTTTTTTTTGGCTTGCTCAGCCCCCCCTCCGCCCTCTTGCAGAACTCTTTCGTTCTCGTGGCTTGCTTACTGCATCCGCTTAGCACACGCCTCTGACAACTCTTTTTACTTATTGTTCCCCCACCCCCTTTCCAAATCGCCTAGCATGTATGCCTCTCCATAGTGGGAGGCAAATTTGGCGTATGCTGGAATCATGCTGGGCTTGTCTGCCCACCATTCTTCCCTGTATAGGGCACAGGATGGGTAAACGCCGGACACTCCAAGCTCATACATATCAAAAAGTACCTGCACGCCTCTATATTCCAACCAAATTTGCAATACATCTCATTAAATATGGCAGGCATGTATGTTCTTGATAATGAAACAATTGCGCACTGGGATACAAGAGGTGGGCCTATTCTGCGGCCTATGTCTAGCGAGGCTGAGGTCCTTACCTCTTCTCACTTGAATTACTCTTTTCGATAGCAATTGTTTTGCGCACTTATTCTATTTCATCGAACGCTTGTTCTTAATGTATGATAATGCCGGAACCACCCAGACCCTATCCTCCAATCCCTCGTCCGAAATCCAGTCCGAGTTTGATCAAAACGCCGTCGCCCAATGTACCAAACTCGTCGATGATCTCGGAAAGGGACTTGTTTCGAAAGGAGAAGCTCCCCTTGAAATTCAAACCATCCTGCAACGAGCTATCAGTGAATCAGACGCCTTAACCCAGGCAAACTTTAAGCCAGAATTCACCCATTTCCTTGAGCTACTCGACCACGCTTCAGACGAATCTCCCCTGATAGGAACGTCGATCCCCCAAGAGAGGATTCTGATGAACCTTCCGGAGAATCGGATGAATCGCCGGTCGGGAAAGAGAAAGGGTTGCGACGCAAGCTACGACGACAAGTATTGTCAGAAGAGGCAGAGGGCGATAGGTCAGACAAAGACCATGAGTATGTCCTGCGGGAAACAAGACGTCGACTCACCGAGGATCGAGCGCGATTCCACCCCTGGCTTGACCCACGTCAATATCGATTCGTTTCCACTCAACGAGCAGAAGAACTCACACTCGACTGCTATGAGGAGTGGACCAAAGACACTAAATATTATTGGGGACAAGTTACCGCCACCCCGGGATGTCCTAGCTTCCCATTGTCCTAGCATCCCATTGTCCCAGTGGACTCTCCTCCTGGAATTTGTTGTGCTGCGTTGGATAGTCCGATGTATTTAGCTTCGGTCGATGACAGCGCCACGAGTCCTTCTAGTTTGCTGCTCCAGGATATAGCTCCTCCGCCCATCATGAATGCATAACCCGAAGTCGAACGTGATGTGTCTACATCCCCGCTCCAACTCGAGTCTGAGTAGCCATAGAATACGAGTGCGTTCTCCCTTTTTCGGGCCGGCGAGAACGTTAGCGCGAGATCTCTTGTACCACGGAGGTAACGCAAGATGCGCTTTGCTGCAACCCAGTGGACTCGTCCAGGATTAGCGCTGTAGCGCGCTAGTGCTCCCACTGCATAGCAGATGTCTGGACCTGTTGCGACCATGGCATACATCAATGAACCGACAATATTTTTGTATGGTTTGTCTTGCATTTCTCGCCATTCGTCTGACCCATACTCAGGGCATTGTGCAGAAGATAGCACTAGACTGGGGTCCATTGGGACTGCTACGGGTTTGCAATCCTTGAGTCCGCATTTCTCGAGCATTTTCGTGATGTATCGCTGCTGCGATAGACTGATGGTTCTTTTAGTCCGATCGCGAATGATCTCGACGCCCAATAGGTGCCTCGCTTCACCGAGGTCATGCATCTTGAAGAGTCTCCGTAGGGTTCTCTTCATCTTCTCCGTGAATTTTAGGCCCTTGGCTGCAAAGAGTAGATCATCATCATAGATGGCTAGGAAGCAGACTCTCCCGTTTTTGTCACGGTAAAGGTAGATGCAGTGTTCTGAACTGATTCGTACGAAGCCTATCTTCACCAGGGCATTGTGGAGTGTGACGTTCCACACATATCCTGATTGTGGCAGTCCATACAGCGCGCGGTCGAGAGCCCAAACATGGCCTGGCGGACAGTCAACACCATCTGGTGGCATCACATACACCTCCTCCTCGAGCTCTCCATTGAGGTAAGCTGTCGATACGTCCAATTGGTGCAGTTCTAAATCATCCTCAGCTGCGATGTCAGCAATCACTCGTACTACGTCCATTCCGAGTGTAGGGTAGTAGCTCTCCTTATAGTCCACCCCCTTTTTTTGATTATATCCCTGTGCAACCAGGCGAAACTTGTAGCGCTCGATCCCACCGTCGGCATTGACCTTGATGCGCACCACTGGTCTTACACCAACGACCTTCGCATTTTTCGGCCGTGGTACCACTTTGAACACCTTTTTCTCCGCAAGAGATGCTAATTCTTCGTCTAGTGCAGCCTTCCATTGTGTCGCATCTGGTCCGTTAAATGTGTCATTGAGGTTCTTTGGCGGGTCCGCTGCCTTGGGTGCACTTTCGGCAAGCGCAGCGAACTGGCAGTAGACGGAGTTGGACGTCACATGGTCTTCAACGTCAGATGACAGTTCAGTCAATGGGCTTTCTGGTAGGTCCGTCCTCGTGGGAGGTGCTGATGTGTCGACAATGTCTACGGTTGGCTTTTGCAGCTGATTGACTGGTGGCTTGGGTGGTGCAGTTTTCTGTGCCATCACCAGTTGGGGGACACGAGGTGGTGGTTTGACGTTTCGACGGCCTCGTCTTTGCGCGATTGGTACTTCTTCGGGGCTGGGGGTGGTGAGTGATCTCTAATATTCGACATTGCTAATTCGTTTTCGAGCTTCACAGCAACAGTATGGTCCTCTGCGCCCACCTTAGGAGACTGGCACTCATTCTCGCATATGGGCACAGGATCCCCTTCTGAAAACGCGGATTCGGTATCACCAGTGGGCGACACCGCTTTTGAGTCGGCCGTGGTCCGAGGTGATCTTTCTGTGTCTGGCAATGCCTGCTCCCACTCAATTGGTTCGGCGTTGTCAAGTTGCAGTTCTTGTGCTGTTCCTGGCGCTTCATCCAAAACGACGTGTCTGGACCTGAACATTTTTCGGGTTGCGACGTCAAGGAGAGTATAGGCCTTGGATGCATACTCGTATCCGAGAAGGACACATCTGCGGGCATGAGGATCCAGCTTGGATCGTTGGTCTTTTGGTACCAACGCACAGGCTCTGCATCCGAAGGGCCGTAGTCCCGAAGAATTCACTTTCCGGATAGTGAGTACTTCAAAGGAAGTTCGACCATCAATTCCAGAAGCTGGACTGCGTGCGATTAGGGTTAGTCGTTTTACAGACAGGAGTTTGACTGCAAGGTCAGGTGCATGTAGGATATCATCGATGATGAGGTGGCGTCGCTCTCCATTCAGATGTTGCATACGTTGTATTGACCCGAGGAATGTTGCATTGATAGTCGAGTCGTCACCGAGGTGGATTGCAATTGGCTTTCGCAGTTTTCGGAACGTGGATTCGACGAACCTGCGCGGCGTCATGTGACTCGAGCAACCAGAGTCAATCAGGATATCCTTTGATCATCGAGTGGTGTTGGTAGCTGCAGCAGTCGTCGACGTATACAATTGAACACGGTTCATTAAAGCCTTCGTGACATATACACGTTGTGAATTATTACGGCGGTGCTTTGTATGCGCATGCCGTGCTTTCGAGTCTGAATCCGTAACCGCTTTATTTGTCTTAGTCTTTGATCCAGACTTCTCTCGTTCTCGAGGTTTGCGCTCTTTCTTCATCTCCTTGAGGTCCCGACAGTCCTTTGTGGCGTGACCCTGCGACTCATGATATTCGCAATATTGGCCTTGGCTGCTTGCACCGTTGGTGCGTGCATCGGTTACGAGTGCGGACGAGGGTTCTGACGAGTTGGCATTGATAAGCAATGACTGTGAGAGAAGTCGAGTGGATGCGATCTCGAAAATGAGTGATGAGTTGGCAGGTAGTGACTGCAGTAAGGAAGTTGTGAACGTGTCCCAGATTGGTGTAGATGGCAACGACGTTAACACGAGGAAAGCTTGCATTTCGTCGCGGATTGCCTTCCCCATCGCTGTGAGCTTGCGGTTATCAGCTGAGAATGTAGCAATGTGCTCTTCCATCGACAAGGAGTCATTGAACTTCCGTTTCATCATACCCTTGAGCGTGAAGAATGCGTTCAGCCCTGGGTTAGTGCCTTGATGCACTTTCTCGAGTTTCTCCCATGCAGCTTTGGCGGAAGTCTGGTCTGCGATGAGATCCAGTTTCTCGTTGCTGACATATTCGATGATGATACCGAGAGCCTTGTCGTTCCGAATCTTCCAGGTGTCGGAGGGGACAGATGTAGCTGAAGAGATGGTAGATGGAATTGTGGTACTTGTCGATGCGGACGCAGTGCCAGGGGCAGCAGGTGACGTTGTGCTGGCTTGCAGTGCTGACGGGTCAGGGTCTTCTCCGGAAACAGTGCCCCAGTCCTTTTCCCGCTGCAACTTTCGGATTCGGATCTTCCAGGTTGGATAGTTATGTTCGGACAGGATGGGGACGTTGGTCGTTACTCAACAGTTGAGTGAAACGATTGTATTCATGTACTGTACCTAAGAACGCGAATACAACGTATGTGTCAGCGACGTCCTACTCAAGTAAATACAGTACTCACCTCAGCCGTTGAATGAAACGACTGAGGGAGAAAATAAGAGGCGAGTAACGCTAAGTATCTGATGTGCAAAACACTGACAAACAAATCTTCCGAGGTCGCAATCATATCAACTATCAACAGACTGAAAGAGTTCTGCAGGAGAGAGAGAGGGGGGGGTTAGGAGCAAAGAGCGGAAGTTTCCGCCCTATGGGGATACCTACAAGGTAACAAATAAGTGAGCAGAACCGAAAAAAAGAAGTAACGCACTAATTGGAAAAGGAGGAGGATGCCACAGAATAGAACACCCTCAACTGTTATGCGAGAGGGTGCCCTGCAAGTAAGACGGAGGTTAAAGAAAGAAAAGGCTGTCGCCAGAGCAAGAGGTAGCGTAGCAGTACATCCAAGCCCTAGCAGCGACCCCTCCCAGGTTTTACAGCCCAAGATTACTCTGCCTGGAGTTTGAGGACAGAAAGGAGTGCCGCTCCGCTTAGCACGACTCTTGAATAAACAAAGCGCGCTAGGCAGTTGGGATGGAGGGAGCGAAGAGAAAAAGACGGGAACGCCAAGTCCTAGCAGCTACCCCTCCCAGGCATTACAGCCCAAGAATACTCTGCCTGAAAATTTGAGGACAGAAAGGAGTGCCGCTCCGCTTAGCACGACTCTTGAATAAACAAAGCGCGCTAGGCAGTTGGGATGGAGGGAGC
>JRHT02000326.1:0-30551 GCA_011800875.2 Suillus brevipes Sb2 | reverse complement strand
CGTAGTTAGTCTGGTCGTTCAGACGTAAGAGCCTTTAAGGAAGTTCGAAGAGTAGTAGGGTCTACGGGAGGCAGGGTCACCAAAGCACGCGTTAAAGCGAGCTGACCCCAAAGCAACGGAGTAAGTAAAAGCGTTCTCGGAACGCTATTTGCGAAGAACAGCACTCGTCGGGTTTTCGTGGGTAGTGCTAACTCACACGAGGTCGTATCTTACGTATCATAAACTAAACCCCGAGCGATGCTCGCTCCACGTCCTTTTATTGAGGGTACGATGTCGCGGCTCAAACGTTACACTCTTCGATGTGCGTTCTGTAGAAGTGACAAGAGGTACCTTCTATGAGTGGTTTGATAACGGCGCCGCGCCTCCGATGTACGTAGTTATAAATCGAGTAGAATCACCATCGAGTAACACGTATCACCTGTATGTCCACTCGATACCACCGCTATTGACCTAAATGCCGAACGTAGAACCCGCACTTTACGTCGTTCCACTCCTATGTATAAAAACCAAATACAGTCTGCTCTACTCCGCGACAGACAGTGATGTCGGCGACCCTGTCATAGAACAAGTGCTTAAGACGCGACATGGACTTCACACCCTAACGTCTTAGGTGTCAAAACTACCGGTCTTATCGGACTCGTAAGTGTACTCTGGCGACTGGTATGCAGGTTACGGATCGTCGTACACAGAGGACGCGCGCAATATTCATATAGTTAGTCAGGGCTAGGATCGTGGTAAAAGCGGAAGTTGTCACGTCAGCCTGTCATAGTACAGCTTGAACGGGCTCTGCTGAGGAGGTAGAAAAACTGACAGTTCTTTCACGACGTTCGGTAGCCGCGACCTCAGAAACAGGACATTCGTTAGTCTGGTACGTTTCTTTTATACATTACACTCTGACTGTTGACGAGGAACTGTCAAGATTATAGTAGTTATTATAAACCACTTAACATATTAAAGAAGAACTGATGCTACTAGATCTTAACGCTCGATCGTAACGTCAGTAAAAATAAACCGAAATAAGACTTCGGTATACGACTGATACAACGACAGATGTACGAGCCCCGTTCCTGACAGAAAGAGCATGAGCACAAAAGACAGCCTACAATAATAACCACGACAGAAGCTGACCACCGTGGCTTCGTCTGACCTTCGTCATAAAGGCTCACCCCAAGCTTTAACGTTCGTGCGACGTTTCGGAAGTCGAATCTGATGCCTGTTTATCCGTCCCGCCCCTCTTATACCACGCGTAACAGGACATAACCTATGAAATTGCGAGCAGTACGAGTGGTCAAGGCATACAACCAAAATGGTTGAACCCCATGCGGGTACCAAGCAGTTACTCCTTAATTTGTAAATGCAAGACTCAATTTTCCTAGAAGATATCCCTGTCTCTTGTCGCTCCGAAGTTCTTTTGCATTTCACAATCAATATCGTCCTTCAGATTGCAGCTGGAGAAGTTGGAACCCATATACATGGTTGATTGATAGGAAATTAAATGGTTCAATTCCACACGTGCACAGCATACCGTCTGAGATGGATGCAATGAGAAAAGAATGTGCGATGTTATCAATCACTCAAAAATCAGGGTCGCTTACAGGTGTTTTTGTCCGAATGCCCTTGCCAGTACTTCATCCAAGATGAACGCAAGACATGTAATGACACGACACATTGTTTGACTATCTGGAAAGAGAATCACAAGCTCCGGGTTAGATGCCATCTTCGAGGATTCAATTTCCACTAGCAAATTGGCTGATCACTACAGTAGTAGCTGGAAGGAGAGACAATCCGCAAAATGGGGAATAGGGTGTGTCACAAATGATGGGAGTCAGCCATGCGCTGATGATCCGACACAGTCGACGCTTACCAAACGAAATTATTATGTTAGAGCTGTTCTGTGGAAACAACTCACGAGAGACCAATGGCATTATCATCGCTTTTCCGAGTCCGGGCCGTCTCTTCACCAAAATTGAACTTGTCCGTTGGTATGAAACTGGTTGTCAAGTGCACACTCCACTGGTTGAAAGGAGAACACATCAATACAGTGTCACTGTGATATGTATCAGTTGCGTTCTGTGGGGTCATCAATCAAACTTTGCTTCAGAAAGTCTAGGGGGTCATAGTGGAGAAGGCTAGAAAAACTGTGTTTGAGCGCTCGAGAAGTAAGAACTCCTGGACAACATAATCAGAATAGGTCAACATGCCTGGCAAATACGAGAGTAGACGGTCTTGAGGTACGCTAGACTCGAGCGCATTCCTACCGAGTTTGCAAGTTTGCATGGGAAAAATCCAGGTGACTCGGAGCCCTGCAGGCGAGTATTATAAAGCAGAAGCCCGCAGTGCATAGTTAAGTTATGCGGTTTGCCTCGTTGTTGTTGTACGTACCTATAGCTATCGATTTCCGAGTCGTTCCTGCTGTGACGTGAACAAGAAGTTGTATCGTCGTAAATCTTTGGCGAAATTGCAGACGTAAATTTTTCAAACTGAACCAGTTCAATAAACCCACGCACTCGGCGAGGGTCAAACGCGCTCGAGTTCTGCCCCTTCAACAGTTTTCCCGCGGGAAACAACCACTTTGCTGCCCATCTACCACTAATCCTGATTCATACCTTCCGGTCCTACTCTGCCGCAGCCGCACTGTTGGCAAGCGTCACCTCTGAGTCTTTATTCCTGTTCTCGAATCTCCCTTCCCCATGGAGTTATAGACAAGTTCCACAGATCTATTACTCAGGTCATATGGACCGACGGGTCGCATCCAGTACCATCTAAAATGCCTCTAAAGTGAGTGCCCGCCGGTCACCGTGTTGAGACAGTTTCGTGGCATCTAATTCTGAATAAGCATCCCTGGTTTTCATCACCCTTCCGGTGGCTGTTGGCATTTCCGTCGTGATGGCCTTCATCTCCTCCATTTTCAACTCGTATCCGAGTTCCACTTATCAGTCATGTGGCTTGCATCCAATCATCTGATAGGAAATCAGCTCCACTTGCCTACATCGTCACCACTAAGGTTGGCTCTTCGGCTGCAACTCAGCAGTCGTCATAACAGGTGCTCATCTTTTGTGGACAGCTGTCGCCATCATTGGCAAGTTCAAGTTTCATCAAATGCGATAAGCCTTACTAGATCCGAATCAAAACATTCGTATCATGTCATGAGCTACTCGAACCCTGCAGTGTTTGTGCAGGTAACGTCACCGGTCACCTCTCGCTCCGAAAGCAAATATTGTGGGGCTCAGTGGACCCCTGAATTCTGATAGGTGCACGTCCCGAGCGCTTCACGAGGTTGTGCACCCTTGCACTCCGGCACTTTATTATGAGCGGAACCCTGAACTGTGACACATTCTGAAGTGTAGGCAGCGACGAATCCGAATGAAACGTCAAGATATCGTTAGCTCCACACTTCCCTGATTTCATGTCCCTTTTTTCATGCCGTCCTCGTGACCCTCCTGGCCAGCTCCGACATGATTTGTTTGTTCGCTGGATACCTTTGTTCAAACCCCGGGATGTTCCTCCTACATGCAACTTTACGACAGAAGCTCTATCGCAAGAGGCGGCGATCACCAGTCAGTGTAAGCAGTCTGGTTCTCCTCTGTGGCCAGACCATACAGAAGGAAGTTGATAATTCCTTCTTGATTATAGCTCGAACTTTCACCTGTACGCATCAGTAGTAACGACCACGAGGATAAAACGCGTGTTTGGTTATTGTCACGCTTTGCATCCTCTCACGCCAATTTCGCACATGTCGATAACAAGGTGCGAATGGCAAGATTCTGTGACTCTGCATGAGATCTCCTGTTGATAAGATAAGACACGTCCTCTCCTTAATGGTGACATTTTCAGGGAACTGGAGGATCGGCTCCTCCCCTTACTAATGGGTTTTACTTATGGTGTATCGTGAATGGTCGGTACGGATCGCAGCGGCAGCATCTTTCGGTACCACAGGACAGTTCGGATTGCCTTTGGTCATCGAACGCCTTCAATTCGCAATTGCGCTAGTTCCTGCTAGTTCATACAATGTTTCAGCCGCACACAGCAGTATGTGTGACGTTGATTGGGCTGGAGTTTCAGTGCTATACTTGTGCTACCCATCTCGGTGTTCCTGTTTTGAGCGGATATTTGATGCGGGCTTTCGACAAACACGGATCAAAGTTCACATATACTAGGATCAGGCTGGAGGCGCCGCTGCATGATTTGAGGACTACTTTTTTGGATGAGAGGCTGATTGTGATAGGGCATCCTCGCCGAGGTGGCCCGAAAGGGGTCCTAATCAAAAGCACCCATATGGACAATTCGGCTATATCATGATCTTATCTTTGGCGGTAGAACGGGGAGCGCAGCGAGAGTAAAATGCAGGTTAGTATCAGTGAATCAAAATACTGGCGCCTCGATGCAGGTAGCCAGGTACCAACTGGTACTGACCTGATCTTTTTATTCTTAGAAAATAGTGCGAGCCGTGACGTGGGAGGTCATAGGGGTCATGCGTCAACCACATGGGCATCCTCAAGAAGCTGGAAGACCAGTTCCCGCCTAAAACCGAATAAACTGTTAAATCCACCGGCCATGTTTAGTCGCACATCGTATGAAAGGACGTTTGATGCCAGCAAGGCCTGCCTAAATCGTGTGAGATTCCTGCACTTGCACAGCGCTTATGTTATTTAAAAATATCAGAAGTCGTGGTAAATACCGTGCAAACGTTTGACTGCGGTTAACGTTGACCACCGAGACGACAAGGTTAAGGCCCCGCATCATTTTCCCCACTGATCATTCCAGGTGACATGCATTTCGTGATTTTTCTCCACAGGCAAAAATGGCGCATAGCGGAGGATGTTAGGGATGTTGATCAGGGATGATCACTTCTACTGAGAAGATCACCCTCTTCAAGATGCGGCTGTCAAGATTCACCCGAGTTGACAGTTATCCACCATGCTAGCTCGTTTGAGATTTAATGTACAGATAGGCTCATACCTCTTCAATGGGACTGAGCCATATTCGGCGACGAATATGGTACAGAATATCTCGTTCATTTGCTGAAGAGCCAGCCATTTAAAGTGACACATCATGTTATTTGCGAGCCTTCTTGTACTTATGCAGTAGAGAAAACATGGGTCGGAGACACCACACGGGGAACAAGAAAGCCCGAAATAGCTTCGAAGAGGAGGAGGGAAAGCGGCGAGTGGCCAAGGAACCGAGGATATTGGTGAAGTCGCGGCCCAAACAAGGCGGAGAATAAGAACATCTGTCAGACTGAAGTAGATATTGTTGGTAGCTGTTGGTTACTGTCGGGAGACCAAGCGACCTTAGCGAGCCTTGGTCGTGTATTAAGTAGATGCAGAGCAATATTCGGGAGAGAGCGAAGGATGTGGATGATTCTTCGCAGCGAGCACACATGAATTCATGTAGAGGTCATATCCGAAAGGTAGGCTAGCTTGCATAGCCGAAAAGCAGGCACTTGGCGACGAGCGTTCTCATACACGTTTGAGGGCTGATTCTATCAGCGGTGGCCGGTGGCAAAGCGGTGGCCCTGAGTGATGTCAACTCATATGTTCAGGGCGTAACCTAGGAGGACGTGATGTGACGAAAGTAATAATAATGTTGGCAAATATATGTCAAGATAAATAAAAGTCGTGATAAAGATAGTGCTATGTCGCGGAGTTGGGCGAAATAACGTTACCCGGATCAAATTACATAATTTAATCACAACAGCAAGAAAAAAACAAAGCTTGACCAAATCCACACCAAATACATAGCACACACTCCATCCACTAGTCGTCCCTTTTTAAAGTCCATCTTCCACCATGCTGCTTTTCTGCTAACATTCTGTCGGTGACCTTTGCTCATCGTCGAGCTCCTGCTTGTTCTTGACTTTGTACTATCTCATCCCTTCGACATGCATACCCCTTCATCCTCGACATCCCATCCTCGTCCTATTCTAAAGCATCAGCAAACAACTCCGAACTATGGTCGTGTCATTGGGTCTCCAGAACGCCTTCATGCCGTTCACTTTCCCCCATCCCAGACTTTGACTCGAACCTATTCGGCATACCCCCCTTCTACATATGACCGCTCTCCCATTGTTGTGGCACCGAATACATGTGCTCTACCTGAGCGCGGATGCCCTGGACGTACTTATACCCTGGACGACGACCGTCCAGCAAGATCGTCATCTCCCCCAAAACGCTCTCAACACGGCATTCACCTTCATCCTCGTGCCGTGTTCAATCATCAATCTCAACCTTCGCCCTCCAAACTGGGCGGCATTGATGATGGGTCGCAATGCGCTTCTTGGCGCAGCTCCCCAACACAACCTCCTTTGGTTCCTGACCTTTCTTCGGGGTCGGACGAGAGTGATGGTTCTCCCCAAGATTCACATAATGCTTCTTTGAAACCTGCTCCGTCAATACCATGGCCCCCCCGTACTCTAGGGGATCCTAATGGTTATATAATGACACCATCATACGATCAATACGACTATTCTAATAACAGCCCTCACCCGACACTACCATTCCTCCCTTATCCTCCTTCTCCCAACAATACGCATAAAGTCCGCAGTCAGAGACAGAAGGACCGTCCATGGGAACGGGAGCGAGGAAGCAAATATGGAGCATATGCCATGGATGATGAACCTCGCGACAAACCCAGCCACAGGCTCTATCCGCCATATGGAGGCTTTTCATCTTCCGCTCTTGACGGATCGGACGACAGTTGTTTGGGCGGATTTTGACAACGAGTGACTATGCAGTGAGGCATCTGTTTGAGGATTCATACCAACATTACGACTTCAGGTATTCGAATACCGCCTGTTACCCGTCATAATGGCGCTTAGATTTTCCCTGTTGTACTGTGTACTCAAGTATTCAAATTGATATCTATTGCAGGAGCGTTGGGGAATGAAATAAGTAACCGTAAGTTTGCTATTAGCTGGAATCATCACATCCATCCCAGTCTTTCCATGGACCACCCGGATACGTTCCCGAACTTGTCAGGCTTATTGCAAATGCGCTGATTTCTTTCGAGCCCGTTGATGATCTGCACATCCGCTTCTGACAGGTTCAGGATCTTGAAAAATTTAACGCCCCGCTATCACAGTGTCTTTCACAGACTTACCTGGCAGTTCTCCTTCTGTCGTCCAGCATCCGCACTCTTCGGAACAACTACGACACCTCTACCCACATGCCATGAAAGGATGACTTGCGTAGGAGTGGCTCCGTAGTGCCTGGCTATCTCACCCACCGTCGGATCCTCACGTACGGTTGCATAACCTACGTACCAAAGTGAGGTCAGGACTACATGCTTGAAGAATCCTTCCACTAACCTGTCGGAGCATATGCCGTTACGGTAATACCCTTCTCCTTACAATAAGCTAACAGCTCATTCTGCGCTAGATAAGGATGCATCCTGATGCCAAGGTAAAGATTTTTCTCCCGAGAGGTCAAATTTACGCAATGCTCACTCGACTTGAAGCATGGCCGGCATTACTTTAGCAGTCTTGAATAATTCTTCCATCCTGCGAAACTCATTTAGAGAACAGCCTTCACCACACAAAGACACGTACGTCTTGATGGAGAAATTGCTGAGTCCGATCGCTTTAACCTTCCCACTGGCGAGGACCTTCTCCATTTCGGCCCAGGTATCGTTGAAATTGCCTGTTTCATCCAGTTTAATCTGACCATCGGGGTTTCGCGGTCTAGATTCGTTCTCTGCGCGAAAAACGTGCACTACTCGGTAAAGATCGTTTTATAAATACAGCATTTTCTTACCGTCATATGCCACGCTTTGAGGCCAATGTACCAGGTACTACAGCGGTACCATCATCAGATTCAGCACGATTGTCTTGGCAGTTCACGTACAAGATCAAAATAGTCCAGCCCTGCGTTCTTCAAGCTCTGATCGATGGACCATTGCACGCGTTTGGTGTGGTTCCAGCTGATAGAGGCCAGAACAGTCCGCACACGGCGAAGGGACACGGAGGAAACAGACTTACGGAAGCTTCGTGGTAATGAAGAGTTCTTCTCTGGGAATCTTAGAAGCCTTGATTGCCTCCCCGACAGGTTTCTCTGTTCCGTATATCCATGCCGTGTCAATGTGTCTGTAGCCTGCTTGCAAGGCGGTGAGAACCCAAGAAGTGGCTTTGGCCTGTTCAACAGGATCTTTGCTAACAAATACCCCGAGACCTGTATTGTCATGAATGCCCGCACGTCAAAGCTCCCTCCGACAAGAGCTGGGCTTACCCACAATGGGAACTTTGGCCCCTGTGTTCAAGGTCAACGTTTTCGTTAGCCATTCAGACATGTTGGGGTGAGTTCAAGTAGACAGAGCTCCACGCTGGCTGAGCTTCACAAACATTTGGAGAGTCGTGAGATGCTCAAGGCGTCCCGCAGTGATAGTTCTCCGAGCGGCCCGGCACAACTATCACAGGGCCAGCCTTTGGGATTGTCCGCGGGGCCTACTTGATCGTCCGCGCGGTCTACTCAGCAGGAGATAATAACTATAACACGACAACAAATGAAATCTTCAAGCTCGAATGAAAAAAACAAGTCATTCCACGGAAATTCCAAATCCACCTCATAGTTTTGCTTCTGTCTGAAGCACACTCTCTTCTTCCCATCCCAAGCGATCAAAAGTCCACCCAAACACCTTTCCCTGCTTATCAGGCTGTATACATAGCCTCCTATTCTTGTCCAACGCATCAATCCGTCTGGCATCCTCCTCATGCAGCTCAATGACCTGTTAATGCGCCATTAGAAAGGGAAGCTAAGAACATTCCCATCTCTAAACTTACCTTCAGATTCTCTTCTTGCCTACTAGCGTTCTCGCTTTTCGCAACAAGGCCTGTCCCGCGGCCAATGTGCCAAGATAGGACGACCTGTGTTGGAGTAACGTTATACTTCTTTGCCAGCGCCACGATGATCGGATCTTCGCGAACAACAGCATAACCTACACATTGGGTTCAACAATCCTAGTATCGTCACTGATGGTAAAATATGTATTCTCCCACTCACCAGTGGCAGCGTAGGCGACAACCGTTATGCCCTTATCCTTGCACCACTGCAAAAGCTCACTCTGAACCAGATACGGATGCAACCTGCCGTCACGGGGTCAGCTCGATGGCCGACCGTAGTCCCCGGCCCCGGTTCCTATACCGTAAAACACGCAGCACTCACTCGACCTGCAAAACAGCGGGCGTAACAGTGGCTATCTTCAAAAGCTGTTCCAACCTGCCATATGAGAGCAACCCTGCAGTCAGTCATTCCACTTCAGGACAGGAATATGAGAAATTCACTGCTCCTACGTTTTTATCGAGAAATTGCTGACACCAATCGATTTGACTTTACCGCTGGCAAGAACTTTTTCCATCTCCTTCCAGGTATCATTAAAATCACTCGTTTCATCGAGCATCATTGACCCATCTTCGTTCAAGGGGATGGGTTGATTATCTATGGAGAGCCATCAGCAAGTACTGATGGATCAATCGAATACACGGTAATATCGGAAAACTCACTTTTGTAAACCACAACTTGAGGCCAGTGAACGAGATACTGAATCGAGTCACACAGCTATCCAGGGGGAAACCAAAAATTTAGCTCACCAGATCGAAGTAGTCGAGTCCAGCACGTTTCAGGCTCCCATCCAAAGACTCACGTACACGTTTGGTGTGATGGAACCTGTCAAAATAACGAGACCGCAGTTGATTTAATTTCAGTTCGCCAAGAGCACGAGATAACAATGTGACTCACGGAAGCTTTGTGGTGATGAAGAGGTCTTTCCTGGGTATACCAGATCGCCTGACAGCTTCACCGACAGCGCCCTCGGTGCCTGCGTCATTGCATGGATTTCACATACTTGGCTCGAAAAAAATGTGCATTTTTTAGCATACCGTACAGTGCTGCTGTGTCAATATGCCTGTACCCTGCTTCGAGCGCAGTCAACAGCCAAGAAGACGCTCGTGCTAGCTCTTTCGAGTTGGGGCTAGTCCCTACCCACGATCCAATTGCTAGAAGCATTAATTCATATGGAATCACATCACGTTAGGTGGGTCCATGAACGTACCAATGCATGGCATACTTGCCCCGTTATTCAATCGCAGTGACTTCGTCATGATCACTCCAAGAGATTTGAAGATGAATCGTGCGTGTTGTCGGAAGGTACAAACGTGGAGGTCTAATTGCCACGCACAGTCCGGCCCAATACAAAGCACTACATACGGTGCAATGGGGAAGACCGACGCCTGATCAAGCTTCAAGTTCAACGTTACAACCAGCGCTCACGAGGCGTCTGCTTACGTGAAGTAAAGACCAGTCCAGACTCCAGAATTTCCGCATGAACCACATATTTTAATCCATAATCAAATATAAGGGAATAGGGGAATAACAAGTCGAAATGCAAGCACTCATCAAACGCAGTGAGGTATCATGCCATATTCTAATGGTTATAAAGGGGTGAGCGCTGTTCCTCTAAATACAAGAGAGAGAGAGGACAGCACTACGCGGAGCCCAAAGACACGAATACACGATCTTTCTCTTTCTCGCTGATAGATGTCGAGTCGGTTTGTTCCTCCAAACCAAGCCGAGCTTTGGTTCCTGCATCAAGGTTGGACGTAGGTCCATGGTAATGCCGATGCGCGCTGGATGGTCGCGATGGTGTGAGATTATTGAACATACACCACTGGATTAACAGCTCACCTGAGAACATACCATACCCTATCCCAACGATTAGTTGCCATAAACGTGAAATAGAACTAATTGGTACTTACCCACTGAGAAAAACGATTCCGATGGTGATCACAGATGCATAATTCATGTTGAACTTCGTAACAGGGAGCACTGTAGGCAACGAGAAAATGACGCAGACGAAAAGCGTCCAGGTTATACAGGTAACGTTTGCTGCCCAACCGAGGAGACCTGGTCCCATGTAAAACGGTCCTGGTTGGAAATTCACGTCCGGGTGATTTGCGTATAGACGACGCCTAAAAGTTTGTCCGTGGTCAATCAAACGACAAGAAAGACAACCTTCTCACAAGAATATCGGAATAATGTAACTCAAATCGAGCGCAATGGCAGTAAGCGCAAAAATGGCATTCGCGGCAATTGGGGAGGCTAGATCGAGGAAACCTGGAATGATGGACAAGGTAGTAGTAAACCAGATAGCACGCAGAGGTGTTCTGGTGGAACTCGCTACATGACCAAAGTATCCGTTGTCGGGGAGACCTGAGGATCTAGTTAGAATACGAAATATTTCCCAGACACTGTTGCTCACCATGATCACGGCTGAAAGCGTAGACAGTGCGGGAGCATGCTTGCAGTGCCGTTTGTGCAACGAAAAACGCTGTGAGGCATACAAAACTCTTATTACACGATTAGCCTGATCCAGTACGCATCAAATAGATAGAATAACTACCCATAGGAAGAGCGCTGCAGGTGTGCCCATGCGCAGAGCCATGATCTGTAGCGTAGTGAGATCATTCTCTTACACTCCATAAGACGTGCAATACCTGCAAAAACGCAGATCCAGATATTCCTGGCAGATTTGCTCTGATTATATTCATGAGAGGTGGCGGGGATAGATAATACGAGGAACAACTTACATTGGACCTGAACACAGCATGAGGACGACATTCAATATCCATCCCAATATCCCGGTCCCAATGACTGGATTTTTGTGTGATACTACTATGAATTGTTGAAAGATCAAAGCTTACCAGCAATGAATATTGCAGCGGGCGCTGGAAGGTAAGATATGAGACTCCAAAATAGACGCTCCGCAATGACCTAACACACCTGCGTACGCAGCACGGCGAACCTCTTCGCTGGGATTGAAGATTCATGAACTAGACACTTGACGTTCATGAAGAGTACATACGAAATATGAGCGGTCGCGTCGTAATCCTGTCAGACCATTCAAATCTGCACCGACTTTATAAGCTGTCTAATCTTACCGTCATCTGATTATATTGTGAGATAAGTCAAGGTTATGATTGATTGCCTTGTCACGTACCGTCCATTGTACGCTCAACAAACCCAGCGAGAAAGCGATGCCATTATTCCAGCCCCCCGTTTGATTGATAATTCCTTGACTTCCAAACACATAGGCTGCCGACTGCATCTCTGAACGAGGTGTGGTTGCTAGCAAAACAATGATGATAATGACAGTTGCGCCGATGTTCACGAACACGAAGCCTTTGGTAGCGAAGGCCAGGTAGCGTGTGGCCAAGGAATTCAAGAGTCCATGAACAATGAGAAGGCCAGCGAACAGTCCAACTGTCTTCCCTTGTGTGAGCTGAAATGTCGGAGAATGTAGTGACACTGCAGCCCATATCATGTTTGCGAGTCCGAACTCTGTTGATGACACTCCGGCGACCTGACCAAGGATGTTTAACCAACCAACGATCCAGCCTACGATTGCTCGATGTGACTTTGGACAAAGTTGAGCTGACGCCGTATATAGGCCTCCGCATGTAGGAAATGCAGAGACTATCTCTGCGATGCTGGACCCAAGTGTGAAGCACATACATGACCCAAGTAACCAGCACCAAGTAACCTGGAATTGAGGTTCTTTCAGCGTTTTACAAAAGGGATTTTTGGTCACGCAACGTACGGAAGCAGGCCCTCCAAGTAACAGCGGAGTGTTGAGAGTCGTTGCGATACTCGAACACAATCCCTGTGATTTAAATTTGAAATAAGTTTGGGGTCAGAACGGCCAGAACTTACCATGATACTGAATGCAAAGCTGATGGTGGCAAGGTTCGAAAACTCGCGCCGGAAGGTGGGCTTGTACCCAAGGACTTCCAGGCGGTGGTCGTCATCGTCAGATGTGGTGGACATTGAGACGCGTAGAAGCAAAATGTAAAATGAGTCCTTAATGAACTTGGGGCGACGGCGGTGTGGGATGATGCCGTAGCCTAGGCTATTGATAAGGTGAAATTCAATATCAAATGTAGGAGAGCTAACGTTGCAAAAACGCTTGACAGCTGGTCATAAGCGGCCTTCAACTTATCCCGACTTGCTCCACAAATCTCTTGGCTATCAAGCGCCGTGAAGCAGCAATATTTGGATCAACTCGGTCACTCCATGTAATGTGGTCGAGTGCGAGCTTTCTCAACGCCCAACGCCAACTCGCCGCTGGAGTGATTCCTCGTGCTTCAACCCCACTGGCTCCAAACCAACTCCAAACTCAAGACCATACTACTATATGGAACAATCAGTGGCACTGCTGCTGTTTGCTTTCGCCGCATGGCTCGCACCGATAAGAAGCGCATAAAGACAGACCTTTTCAAAATCGGCATCCTCGTTTGTAAATACCAGTCTGAACCTCATTCTCTCACGCGGAGCCACACCTGATGGTAAGCACAGGCATGTACATCCGAATCTACCATGTTCTGATGGTTTATATCCAGTTATCAATATGTGGCTGGCTCGATGGTGTCGACTACCTGGGTCCTGCTCTTTGGTA
The DNA here is from genome assembly GCA_011800875.2 of Suillus brevipes Sb2. Classification (NCBI taxonomy): domain Eukaryota; kingdom Fungi; phylum Basidiomycota; class Agaricomycetes; order Boletales; family Suillaceae; genus Suillus; species Suillus brevipes. The sequence goes on along the minus strand of JRHT02000326.1, from coordinate 17,111 downwards.
TAACGTATGTCTGCCACCCTCAACGCCAATTCAGTACATTCTATCAATCTCAGGCTGTTCCTCGGATTCAGGCTGCCATCAGAACACCCCCGAGAGTATCCCGTTAATCCTTGTTTCTTGAACCGATCTGCACTCTAACAAAAGGACCCATCCAGTGGACATGTGATTGCAGCACCCTCATAACCGGACTGAAGTATCCTCACATCGCTGCCGCCGCACGGTGCTCACTCATGTCGCTTACACCATTGGACATTCCTCGGGTCTGCGGAGTGTGCTCCTTGTGACAGTAATTTGCTATTTCATTGATGTCTCTGAAATTTGATTCCATTCGTTCTTTCCGATCGTTCGAGTCAATTTCAATCACTGCGGTCCAAGATGGTCGATTCACAGCCAGCTGAAAGACTCAGTAATGCCGCCTTCTCTTGTCTTCCCCACGGATCCAAGTGTAGTTATACCGGCGTATCGGAGACAAAATTTCCTTCATCCGCACACGATCGCCGCCTATACCGTTTCGAACCTCGGCGAGTTATATCTCTGGCAACCCGAGGCGAACGTCTCCCAAGATCTCAATCGCAGATGGGCCGGGCCACGCTATTCACGATATTTTCGAACATCTGCATGGGTTCTGGAATTGCTGGTGATTATAACGACACCAGGTCCGAGATTTATTGCGGAGGCTCATAAGGAACCGGTGCAGGGTGCCGCTCCCACCTAGTGGGAAGTCTTTAGTGAATACTGAACAGCGCTAGTGATTCAAGTTGCTCCGTGTATGTTGTAAAGAAGTGCGCTAAACGAGGTTATGGAAGATTTATGTACCGGTACTTGTGCGAGCGGTACACTCTGCATCACTTCGTTCATTGCCGCCTACCGTTCAAATGCCTGCCGATCACCTATCACAACGGAGGAACGGTTATCGCTAACTTGGCACAGGGCCAAGTGCATACAATCGGGTCGACTCGGAACGGTTGAACCAGCCTGATCAAACGAAAACACAGAGTAAGTACCTGAGATCCTCGCCACTTCCTCAAGATGTAACGCAGACTTCAAGTAGTCGTTGTACTACAGAGCACTGAGCAGCATAAGCTCTCATATACACTGCGGCCCTGTGGGGTGCCTCAGATTGTGGCGCAGTCACATTGTGCATTATTGTACCTGATCAGGATTCAGCGGCAGTGCGCAGAATGAGCTGTCTCGCTTTGCTGCTTGGTTGTTAAGTAGATGTTCCATGGCAGGTCACCAAAACCAGTCTCCTAATTTTCATAACTATGTCCGGTCACAAGCTCAGGTACCTAAGTACTAGCTCGAGTAGAAAAAGGCTACTGTGAGGTGTGATTCAATATTGATGTGGAAAATAACATCAAAAATTATAAGTAATGCGGGTATATGAAAGAACGACGTACAGCATAATGTGAGCGGATAGGCCCAAGCTAATACAGAACTCGACTAAGTGCCCGCATATCTGACGAGGATGTCGCATAACGAAAACCGAAAAAATCTGGAGGGGAGCGCTGCCTTACCGTCTTCTAGCCCAGCAATGACGGTAGCAGTGACCCACTGCGTCGTAGTAACAACAAGCCAACAAATTACCCACACATACCCCATCTTACGCGTCCACTTCGTCTCTGTCACTCCCGCACGCCGTGCAGCGGCTATAATCATATCCTCAAACGTGATGGCTAATGCCTGATATATGAAGAAAGGCCATGAAAGGCCAAGGTGAGAGAAGTTGAGCGCTGCGTCACCTCCTACGTGAACAATGCCGGAGATGAAAAAGGCGGTGTAAAGTTGCGTGTAGGACGATCCGTTCGTTCCCGGTTTGAAGCCGAGAAATGATGCCATTTTCTGGCCAAAGGGGGTCAAGAACTGGTCCGGATGACGATAAGCATACTCGGTTTATAATCTTCAGTGAAACAAGACTCACGCGCCGAAGAAGTTGGTGCCAAGTTCGACTAGCCAACGGGCAATATACTGAGTACAGACCATGTGCCAGACGAACGACTTACCCCCAGAATCGTCTGATAGTATATGCATCCTCCCACTTCCCAAATAAATTGGGCCAGGAGCTCGGCCTAGACGACGTACAGCTCACAGCAAGAGCCGTCATCACTGAATGGATGATAATACACATGCAATGATAGAACACCACATATCCGCTACAGGCCAGAATGCGACGAGTTAAATTTTGAGATGCGAATGCTGCAGCTGACTTAAATGCCGGATTATGCTCTATGTAAAACTGTGCGAGGTCGAGCCACACGAAGTGGCTAGCTGCACTCGTTAAATGCGAAAGAACAAATTCTTGTCTTGATTTTGTGGAGTGCTCGGGCAGGTTTTTTACCTCCAGATGATAATGATCAGTGTGAGCGAGCGACTGGGACTTCGGGGTAGACTCACTCGATGATTCCAGTCCACCCCTCTAGGTGAACTGCACAATTGTCCAACCCAGATGAACCTTTTGGACCAAGGAAGTTCATATGCTGACTGTGTCTGCTCCTGATGACGGAAGATGTGAAGGGGTCTGACCAGCAGCGTCATATGTATGGCATCCATAGCAATGCCAGAAATTGCCATGCCAATGACGTAATCGACATAAAGAATGTCAGTCTTGGTGTGCTGAATGCAAGTCAAGCAGACGAAGATAATCGTGATGCAAGTTGCAACATTCCAGGGAGCCCGTAAGTCCAAAGTAATGCCGAGCTGTAGGACCAAGGTGACAGGGATAAGTGTGCAGATGAAGGGTCCAAGTGAACTCATGGGAGGTATAAATTGACCTCCCTCCCTCAGACTGTTGAATTCTTATAGGTCCGAAGCCAGAGATTGCAGGGGTGGATGAATATGCCATCTAAAAGTTGGAAATAGAGAAAATAACTTAGGTCGAGGCGAGTTAGACTCGATGTCAAACGTTAACTCGGCTCGCTTCGAAAATGACCAAATATTAAAATTGGTCATTTCAGGCCGTTTCTTGAAGCGAGCCGAGAGATCATCGATCAACTCGCCTCACTAGCTAGAAAGTTTCAGTCTTCAACTTTTCCCCATGGCATGCTCGTGGCAATGAGTGAAACAAGTCGTGGTCACTACCAAAAATTCATCTTTGTATTTCATGTTAGATCGCATCCGTTTGAAGCTCGCAGGGTGTTCTTATGATTGATCGATTCATATGCATGTACAAGTTTAAATGAATGTTTGTAGTAGGAAAGAGGTGTTTTAAACGATGGCACAAGGTGCAGGGTTGCACGACCTAGAGGTGAGCAATAGTATAATTTGTTAAATTGTCAAATTGCAGGTACAGGATCATCGATCATCATCAGTAATTTTGCTAAATCCAACTAATTTATAGGGGGGCGGGTTTCCTAATGGTGGGCGCTGCTTGTCTGCACATTGGCACAAAGGTGCATTTTAAATTGTGAATACGTATATATGAGAACGGCGAATCAAAGTAACGTGAGCGGGTAAGCCTGAGCTGACACAGAACTCGACTAAATGCCTATAGATCTGACAAGGACGTCGCATAACGAAGGCGGAAAAAATTTAGAGGGGAGCGCTGCCCCACCACCTTCTACCCCAGCAACACCGACAGCAGTGACCCACGGCGTCGCAGTAACAATAAACCAACAAGTAACCCACACATATCCCATGTTACGCGTCCACTTTGTCTCTGTCACTCCCGCACGCCGAGCAGCGGCTATAACCATATCTTCAAGCGTGATGGCTAATGCTTGATATATGAAGAAAGGGCACGAAACGCCAAGGCGAGAGGAGTTGAGCACTGCGTCACCTCCCACGTGAGCAATGCCGGAGATGAAAAAGGCGGTGTAAAGTTGAGTGTAGGACGATCCATTCGTTCCCGGTTTGAAGCCGAGAAATGACGCCATTTTCTTGCCAAAGGGGGTCAGGAACTGGTTCGAATACGATAAGCATACTCAAATGGTAAGCTCCAGTGAAACAGTACTCACGCGTCGAAGAAATTGGTGCCAAGTTCGACTGGTCAACGAGCAATATACTGAGTATAGACCATGTGCCAGACGAATGACTTACCCCCAGAATCGTCTAATAGTATACGCATCCTCCCATTTCCCGAAGAAATCGGGCCAGGAGCTCGGCTTAGACGACGTACAGCCCACAGCAAGAGCCATTATTAATGAATGAATGATAACACCCATGCAATAATAGAACACCAAGTATCCGCTACAAGCCAGAATGCGACGGGTGAAATTCTGAGATGCGAATGCTGCAGCGGACTTATATGCTGGATTGTGCTTTATGTAGAATTGTGCGAGGTCGAACCACAAGAAGTGCCTAGCTGCACTCATTAAACGCGAAAGGACAAATTCTTGTCTTGATTTTGCGGAGTGCTCCGTCAAGTTTTTCACCTACACATGATAATGATCAGGGCTTGCGAATGACTGGTGCTCCAGGGCAAACTTACTTGATGATTCCAGCCTACTCCTCTGGGTGAACCGCACAATTGTGCGGCCCAGATGAACCTTTTGGACCAAGGGAGTTCATGCGCCGACTGTGTTTGCTCCTGGTGATGGAAGGTGTGGAGGGGTCTGACCAGCAGCGTCATATGTATGGCATCCATAGCAATGCCAGAAATTGCCATGCCAATGAAGTAATCGACGAAAAGAATGTTCGTCTTAGCGTGCTGAATGCAAGTCAAGCAGACGACGATAACCGTGATGCAAGTTGCAACATTCCAGGGAGCCCGCAAGTCCAAAGTTATGCTGAGTAGTAGGACTAAGGCGGGAACCTGTGTGCAGATGATGGTTACAAGTGCACTCATGAGGGGATACAAACTTACCTCCCCTCCTTCAAACTATTGAGTACTTATAGGTTCGATGCCTGGGAGTTCAAAGGTGATCCACCACTGGATGAATATGGCATTTCGGTCATACCTAAAATTTGGGCTTCTTGCCTGCCTAGCGATATTGAGCACGCCGCCTACGTCATCGGCTCATCGATGCGAACTGAGTCACAATATGATGTAGTTTTGCTTGTCCTCAAGCAGGCGCGTCGGGATAGACCCGTCAACTTCCTGTGAGAGTGCAACATATGTTTAATGAAATGTTCTGTTTTTTCAGTGAAAATGAACAAAGTGAACCAAAACTGATCGTCACATATCCTCACGTACAAGACAGAGCCAGCTGGAGGAGGCTAGTAGATTCCCAGTTTCAGATGAATCCCCTTGGAACTGTCTGACTTCGTAGAAGGGTAGTTTCTGACTGAGGACTCGGATTGCCGTACTAACACATACCTTCAGTTCTTAGTACAACAAGAACCCCGGGCTTGGGATGAACTCACCTAGTAACAACGGCGACCCGATATCGAAGTCAGACAAAGTGCGTATCTCACCATCCCAGATTTGTACTGTGCCTGTGCCTTTTGCCTAATATATGTAACTAGTGTCTGTGAGGAAGAAACTGCCCTCGGAAAGAGGAATTCGGTGACCGGTCGGGCACAAACTCGAAGTTGGGAAAAGGCCGCAAATCGCCAGTCATGAAAATGACTTGAACCCACCATGACCACTGGCACAGTACCATCACTGATCTCGAAATCGCACCGCCGTGGGCCATAACTTCGCTCACTTAGCCTGATGAATAACTCTGCTACCCACCGCATAGTCACGTCATGATTCCCCCTCGCACAAGACATTTGCCGACCACTAGGTGTGGCTAGAATGGCAATGATGGGGTACGCAGAAAAGACGAGAACATGGCGCGCCGACCCATCTGAGTGCAGCTTCAAGTGCCAGCGACATTTGCGCGCTTGTACCAGCATGAACACCCGAATGAGGGACGTCTACATCATCAAAGTACACATCGTTTGTGCGACGGATTAGCGTAAGCGCAATATTCGTCGTATTTGGTTATTTGGTTTGTAGTTGGTTTGTAGTAAAACATCCATATGCATGGACTCGGATCTGCATCAGTCAAGCATCATGCATCAGTACTTCATCAGTGAACTGGTGAACAAAATATAAACACATATCGCTGGTGTGAGTGTCCTAAAAGGGCAAAGTATGAGTTTATTCGCGTTAGAATAATCTGCAGGGGGGGGGTACCCCCCCCTACAGATTTAAAGTTTATTGAGGGGGGTAGACCCTTGTTGAATGACACATGGTGACGAAATGACGCCCGGCATCGCGGCAAACCTTCCTAAAACGTGAAATGATATTCTATCCTGCATTATTTTTGCCTACGGGAAGTCACCCAGTCTGTGAGGAAGAAACTGCCCTCGGAAAGAGGAATTCGGTGACCGGTCGGGCACAAACTCGAAGTTGGGAAAAGGCCGCAAATCGCCAGTCATGAAAATGACTTGAACCCACCATGACCACTGGCACAGTACCATCACTGATCTCGAAATCGCACCGCCGTGGGCCATAACTTCGCTCACTTAGCCTGATGAATAACTCTGCTACCCACCGCATAGTCACGTCATGATTCCCCCTCGCACAAGACATTTGCCGACCACTAGGTGTGGCTAGAATGGCAATGATGGGGTACGCAGAAAAGACGAGAACATGGCGCGCCGACCCATCTGAGTGCAGCTTCAAGTGCCAGCGACATTTGCGCGCTTGTACCAGCATGAACACCCGAATGAGGGACGTCTACATCATCAAAGTACACATCGTTTGTGCGACGGATTAGCGTAAGCGCAATATTCGTCGTATTTGGTTATTTGGTTTGTAGTTGGTTTGTAGTAAAACATCCATATGCATGGACTCGGATCTGCATCAGTCAAGCATCATGCATCAGTACTTCATCAGTGAACTGGTGAACAAAATATAAACACATATATATCAATATATAGCACAAAATCCCTAACATCGACGTAATTCTGCTATCGATCGTCACAATGTCATGTTTGACCTTATAAAGCCAAGGACAGTTACCGAATTCCCTCCACAAGTTTGTGATCGCGAAAGGACGCCCACATCGCTCTGACTTAAACTTCCAGGGAAGATGGGGCAAATCATGATCATTGACCTTGATTGTCTTACTATCACCACATCCGAAATATATTCCATATCGTCTAAGCTAAGTATGAAAGTCAGTATCTTCAAGAAAATGAAGAGTTGTTTATCGAGAGGCGACGGTACATTAATTCCCTCCAAAGATATCGGTTGAGCCAGGTGAGTCATAACCGCCATGTTGGTTAAAAGCTTCATGATTTGGAATCCATGCGAAAAGCCATACCTTCGCGCACCAGCCGCGGTGTGCTCATGCTTGGCACTTGCCTCGAAATGTATTTATCGAGCGAGCGAGCCTAAGTTTGCGTTCTGCTCCCGCCATTAGCGTCATTTTCTTTAAATAAACGATACATTACATAATGTATGTCATTTGGAAATGTGTGCAAAGACGCTGCGCCATTTCGCAGCATCATAGCATATATCATCAAGCGGGAAATAATCAATTTATATCATGCTTCGAGTATTTCGGCGATCTGAGTTGGGTGAGTCATGAATAGCAGTGTTATGCCAGTTGTAAATGCATTCCAAGAAGTCGCAGCTGTGCATGGACGTTGTGTGGTTGCTGCACAGTGCTTTAGCAGGAAACTTTGCAGCTGAGGGGAATGCCTCACCTTGATACCACATCTACCATTCGGCGACCTCCGAGTCTTTCATCTCGCACACAAATACTGTCTGTGCTGCAATTGGCGCGAGATTATAAAATTCAGAGATCCTTGTACCCGCACGGTATGTCTTGAAGCCAACTTAGCGGACACACATAAGCAGATCCGCAAGCTGGTGCTTGAATTATGACATTAGCGTGAAGATAATAGATATGGATGTTCTCACAGTTGCACTGTATGTCCTGGAGCCAGCTAACCTGACAGCCACATGCAGATCCACAAACTGGTGCTTGAATTGCGATACTAGCGTGAAGATAATAGATATGGATGTCCTCGTAGTTGCGCTGTATGTTCTGGATTCAGACTATCGAACAGAATTAGGCCGATCCGCGAACCAGGGCTCGATTTGTGATACTAGCGTGAAGACTATGAATGATAGAGATCCTCGTGATCGCGCTGCATGTTCTGGATTCAGACTATCAAACATAATGAGGCCGATCCGCAAACCAGGGCTTGATTTGTGATATTAGCGTGAAGACTATGAATGATAGAGATCCTCGTGATCGCGCTGCACGTTCTGGATTCAGACTATCGAACAGAATGTCTCAAGACCGATCCACAAATTGGTACTTTGCAAATTACTCAGACTTTTCGAGGTGTTACGCGCATGAATTATTATATTATTGACAGTTGAATACTAGTAATATGCTACAATTGTGAAGGAGCTGAGAGCCAGAGCTTAGGGTGAATCAAAAAAGGCATCATCCCGCTGTGCCCTCTGCCTTGCGAGAGCGTTGACAGACATGTTTGCCCTTGCCGTACTGGTAAGACATTCGCGGTGACCCCTTCCAAACACCTTCCTAAATGACAGGCTGGGTGAACTTAATTGGGACGACGGGAGCATTACATGACGCACCTAGTCCACCACTCAAGTAGTGCCTCGGTCCTGCGGCGTGCTTCTCGACCGGGAGCCTTTTCAAAAAAATCAACGATGACCCGCCAAAAGTGAACATAGTCAAAGTCCCCATCAATGGACCGCCACGATGTGACGGAAGAGAGCGCGAATCGAACCTGCCATTCTGGTTGTCATTTCTATCATCGACCTCGTCAAACAACTTACCTGGCATGCAATATAGGCAATGGAGCGAGGAGTGACCTTTCTCATTTTGATAATCTGCGCTACATGCTTCTTGACTTTGACACCAGCGGAGGATCTCTTCGCGGATCTGTTGTTGTGGATAACATCCGCCCCGTCACCATCACCCTCGACATCCTTAGCTGAAGAAGGTGAAGTAAATACTGCTTTGTAACCCTGTAAAACATCGTGAGTTCATCGTCAGGCTGTTCGAGTGCAACGAACCTGAAGAAGAATTTTGCTTTTGAAAAGTCCCTCCTCCAGATCGTCCGCATTGGCCGTGTACTTGTCATAAAGAAAGGTCGGAAAAGACATTTCCGTCACAACATAGCCTTCTGAGCGATTTCTAATACCTGCCTTTACGCTACCGAACAGTGAGTGTCTTTTTGCAATAATTAAACACAAGACTTACACTGGGTTATTCCAATCATTTTCGGCTGGGCAAAGCAGCCTACCGCATAGATCATTGTTGAATCCACGAGAGTGTTTGTCGTCAGGGTCGATTGGCTCGTCCGGCTTGAATTCGCGATTTAACCATTCAGAAACGAGTGCCTTGAGTTTGGAGGTATCGTCACCCCGAGCACTGTCAGCTCCCTGCCGAAGCTAAAGAAAGGTCATGAACATAACGACGGCCATCATAAGTAACATCTAAAGAACTGACCATTTTCATCAAATGCAAATACTCGTCATAATCCAAATCCGTGCCTTGTTTATGGAACCACGGCAAAGTACTGGTGAGGGCGAGATACCCCACCTGCAGTCGATCTTGGCTACATAAACCAGCGCATGGTGAGCACTCGCAAAATAGCCTGAAGGATGGAAGACTTACTCAACAGTAGTTTCTCCGTCATCGTTCAAGTCGCATCTTCGGTCGTTTTCTGTGACGAGGTCCTCGACGTTGTCGAACAAGCTAACAACGCGCCTAATCGCCCTTCCTTGAGCCATATAATAGTTCGACTGCCTGACTAATAGTCAGTAAAACCAACTTCGGACGTGAAATAGTAATTGTACCTTTGTTTAGTTGCACGCCCCGCCTCGAGGGTCTCCAGTTTCTCCTCCAATTGCGCTATTTTGCGTCTCTGTCGAGCCTGCAGAGATGCAGCGGCTGCTGCGGACTCTTGGCTGGACTCGTCTGGCTGGCCGTCTGATGGTGCCCTACTGCCTTCGTTATCTTGGTGCTCAACGTCCGCCATAGAGAGAAAATGATGGAAGGGCGTTTCTCGAAGGAGGGAAAGGAGGGAAAGATGTGAAGTAATGAATAGAGCTATCATGCTGCTCATCTTATATGCTGCTCGGGAGTCCCACTGCAATATATGAAGTACCTTTTTAGGAACTGGACTGGTTCCCAACGGATATGTAGGCAATTGCCTGAACAGGAATGTCTAAAGTGGAGAAGCTTAGCGTTAACATAAGAAAATAATCTGTCTACTAGTAGTATGACCTACAGAAACTTAAACAACGCAAGGGAGACCGACGCTCCGAGTCATGAGCAGTGCCGTAACACTGACTGACCTTGCACATCGGGAATGAGAGGTGGAGGGGGTGTTGGTGTCGTGCGAGGTTGCTTTTTAGGTGATGGCGAGACACGGAAGAAGCTCAACATCATGCCACCTCTGGACTTGGGTACCGTACACATGCCTTGTAGCCAGCTGCCTATGAATTGTCTATCAGCCAAACGTAAGGATAATGACTCGATAGTCCGACTCGGACTCGGACTCGGATTCACTCACTTTCAGGCCAACCCCTCACCTCTGGTTGCAGTGACGGTACCTCCGGCCCCATGGTAAAATAAACAGTCTGCAATTGCTGCTGCGCGAGCCGACAGAGCATGTCGAGAAGAACAGTGGCCTGCTCCAGTTTCTCAAGAAGTGATATTGGACCATTTAAACGCATACATCAAAGGGTCTGCATGGGAGGTAGTAACTCGATCTGTTATCGCCCAACGTTGGAATCTGTTCGAACGATTAGGCAAAAAGTTCCCGCGCACATTTACGTACAGGTGCCTGGCCGTTTGGAGCTGACAGAACCCTCCCTACTTCGTAGAGTCAGGGATGGAAGGTGCGTCCTTCGACGGCGAGTGACATTGACCTTGACTTTGAATTAGGCTCCTGGCTCTACTAAGCCATACTCCAAGGCACGGTGATGCACAGTTCGTGCTGATACTTGAAATACCGCTGCAAGGTGTGTTGGACCACGAAGTCCAATAGCAGGTGCTAGTATAGACATCGGATGGATCGATTTCGATACGGGGGCGTCCTGGCCGCCCAGTTGGCACCACATAAGATGCTTGTATTGGCCGAGCATCTGGCGGGTCCACCGTGACTGACTGGTGTGTTACATTCAAGTTATCCAGGTGATCATTATCGTACTCAGGCTTGCCAGCGGCTGGACTGGCATGTATAAAGCAGGATGATCACTAGCATGGCGTATGAGCTCATCAGCGGCTGGGATCCATTTGAATGGAGGAAGTGCGTTTCTATTTTGGCTGGTTGTCACGGTGGGCTCGCAAAGCTCCATCCGCTCAAGTGTGTAGGTACAGACGTCATACCTGCCTCGATACCCGCTATCCTGTCTGTTGCTTTCCCAGTTACGATATTCTCACTGATCCCTCTAATTCAACTAATATCGTGTATGATGCTACTGGCACTTCTACTCTCAAGCAATTACCCAACGTGATCTCAAGCTGGCGCACTACAAGATCAACGATACCATTCAACCCTTTCCTCGCCATCCAAACGTCTATAAGAGAGCCCTTTCACATCCATACCACCACCTTATCACGGGCAAGCTACGTTGGCCTCCGTCCCCCCCCCACTTGACCTTGTTTGCCTCGCTGTTCACTATACTCCATTATGTCGACGATCGTCTGCCAGTCGGTACCTGTTTTCTCCCTGCGAATGCGCTTTGGGATAGGTTCATCAAGATATTTCCGGCCGGCATCATCTTCTGCGCCGGCATATTCAATCTTCCTCTTGCATGACTGACCAGCACCGGTGGTACGACAAGCTTGAGCTTGTGTGACACCACATAGACAATTGGCTTCAGCTTCCTGACCTTTCGTTAGTACAACAAAAATGAACAACGCTGCAAACACTGACTACACTTTTGTTTTCCTGCCCTTCCTCAGCCTGCCCAATGCGAACGCCCACTACGTCATCGTTGCTTATCTGCTTGAGAGTTTTCGACTGCTCGGGTTGAGCGCCTCGATGACGGGTGCAACACTTGCAAGACCGCTTCTCTTCGTTGGCAGGAACAGTGGTCAATACAAAGGATTCAATATCATGCGACGCTTCAACATCAAAAAGCCGCTTAAGGGGTCGAGCGCCGTGACTGTTGGTGGGCGATAGTGGGAGGTTAAGAAGGTTTTCCAAGGATGAAGGAAGAGGAAAGAAAGTATCTGGTGAGTAGGTTTTGAAAGGGTCTGTGACAGATGATGATATTGGTTCCCAGTAAACTGGTGACGATGTGTCCGACACATCGTCACCGCTGCCAGATGCAGAAAGTTCGGACTCGCGATCCGCGTGGACATGGGTCATCATGTCTTTGATCCAAAAGGGCTGAGTGGTTGCACAAGTGGCATGGTTAGACATAGCTGCGTCAGGAAGGCCGGTGTTGAATCGAAAATTCAATGCTGGCTCCAGTGAGTTCTTATGGTTGTTTCAAAATGCTGGTGACGGCATGTCCAGTACGTAGTGATAGTTTGTTTGTTGGAAAACTTTTCTGGTCAATGAAATTCTTACTGACAACTAGTAAACTTGACCGTCATCATCGCCTCTGATTTTGATCCCCGCAAATGCCAAAAATGGTATTCGCAAAATGGTCATGGACTCATGGTAATTTACTAGTTAATGCGCCCATCTAGTAGGCGCAATCATGATACTGAGCTACCGCCGCCGCCGTTGTTGTTGACCATACACCGTGACCAGGTACCAAACCCCTGTTTGTGCTGTTCTTCGCCGATCACGCAGATTCGAATTGGGCCTCTGTGAGCAACTGTTTTTCATTCCTCTCCAAGTCACACTTTTCGCATCGCACGATAGCCTAGCGGTACTAGTAGTATGCGTTGGCAATACCTGGGCATGTGAGTACTACTTTCTAGATGTTTTGGCTTAGATGAACCTAGTATGCAATCATGATTTTACACGTCAGATACAGGATGGGTGTTTCGCGAAGTCTTGTCATTACAAGCCTGCCAGCTGTAGGTCTCTCGCTGACTCGAAACGGAAGTTCGATTGCGTTGAGGGTGGTAGGTACCCATATCATACTAACTTGAATATCAGGGCTGCTTCCGCATCGTTCAAACGTTCACATGGCAGTAAGTTTTCAATCTCCGCAGAAACCAAAACTGGCAATTTGCTCATATCGCAGGGTGCCTACCTGATCGAAGTCGTGGAACTTCCCAGAAAAGCGACGAAACACGGATTAAGAATTCTCCAACTTAAGGCAAGTAGTTAAGGTCTTTGAAAGTCCGAATGATTATTTATCGCTAACAACACACACCCTACTATTAGCAAAGTCCAGCACCTACCTTCAGCGTTGAGGAATGAGCGTACTGTCTTCATACGAAAAAATTTTGCGCACCCCACCACCACCAGCGCCTTCTAAACGCCGTCATTATGCCAGTAATTCTGGCAGCTGTGCTTCAAGTCCTCCAAGCTCTCCTTTGTCCAGAGGTATATATCATTTATAATATGATGCAAAATATACTTATACATGAGCGACAGCGACGACCATGGTCTCGGATCCCGAGGATGGCTTTCCTTTGACCCCTGATTCTAAGTGTTCAGGCAGCGCATATTATCATGTCGCTAGTACCTCTCCTGGGTCTGAATGTGGTCGTGCGAAGCGTATGAATCATGGCGAAAATCACCCTCGTTCTTTCCACCCATACCGCTCGCCTCCCTGTTTTCAAGACGCGCATACTTTTGACAACCTGGTTGGCAGACCTGCCTGTGACAGTAACAATCAATCACAACCTTCTGACAGCAATGTAGGCACCTCTGACTTTCAAATGTATACAAGTCTCATTATTTGCATGAAATTTCAGTCAGATGAGATGTTTTTGAGGCATTTGGATGGGCTTAGCCCTGCATCTTGCCGCTTTGTTGTTCACTACAAAGAGGCAGTTCGTGAACGCCAACGTATGCGCCTCTTCACGACATACTGGGAACTTGAAGAAACAAACAGGTTGCACACTCTCCTCTCGTCTTTGTATGCCGAAGAAGACTCGGAGTTTCGTAGATCAGAGCAAGAAACTGAAGGGTTGTTGAAAGCGCTTCTCACCAAGCTTCCTCCGTCTCGTGCTGCGATGGATGTTGATTTTCTGACTGCTGTCCGCCAACGGAACAAGACATCTCTTCGGGAAACCGATGCTCGGCTAGATCTTTTAAAAGATCGTGTCACGCAAGCTGGGATGCATCCGTTTAGGCCATCTACTGATGGATTGAACAACACATGCGGGAGCAGCCCGATCGCTACAGATGCATGACGATGACTCGGAATGCTAGCATAGTCAGTGTTTGGTTTTGTAGAGTAATGACATCTTCGCAATGATGTACTTCCAGAGATACTATCTCTGATTCACCCATACTAACATTATGTACTCCTCTTAGTGTTTGTCCACTTAGTAGTACTAGTAGTAAGCCTTCTCATTGTTTGTGTACTTTTCGTTGTAGGCTCGTAGCAGATCAAATGTGTTTTTTTTTCTATGGACTAAACTATTCTCGATCTCAAGGCCCAAAATTTAGAAGTGAATCACCCGTTTATTTGGCAAGCCTTCAGATGGAATTCCCTCATGGATACAGAGCCTCATGTAGCGCTTATCCAACATCTCGAATTCGATCCCAGCATCGAATTAGCGAGCCGAGAGTTTGAGTCAATTGATATGTCACGTGACACGAAATTATCAGCAATCAAGATTTTGCATAGTAGTAGGGATTTGGTAGGGATGGGTATTTTTGCTATCGATGGCCTCCTACCTAACATACTGATCTCGGTACGGCTTGATAGTCGGAACGTGTAACGTGTTTATATTTCATGAGGTTTCTAGATGAACTTTGTTCTACGAAGCATGCGGTAGCATTACCTCTGACTGCCTTTTTTGGAATTGGCGGCAACCTTCCGGAATACGCGTTGGACCGTGATCAACTAACTTTTACATTGAATATTTCATCCCTGTCCAAAATCACCCTATCGGATTCTAGGCATGTGTTTCATTACTACTGAGTTCGCTCGTGTCGTAAAACGACTCGGATTGCTCGGATGTGACTTTCCTATCGTAGTCGCAGTTAGTAGTTAAATCTCGTTTTGCGAGGTACTTGAGCATTTTCCCTCATCTTTGTAACTCATTCTGACTACTTGCTCATGGAGGCCTTCACTGATGATGATGATGATCCTCAACCACCATCGCCGCGGCCAACTTGTGAGATTTCTCTCAATC
Source organism: Suillus brevipes Sb2 (assembly GCA_011800875.2). NCBI lineage: Eukaryota > Fungi > Basidiomycota > Agaricomycetes > Boletales > Suillaceae > Suillus > Suillus brevipes. The sequence continues at coordinate 1,965 of JRHT02000326.1, read as the reverse complement.
ACGACGATCGCGTTGACAACTCAATTCAGGCATCAACCCATTGCTTTTATCACAGCCTCGAACTTCTCTGCAAGGTCACCGTGACCAGCAGCCGTATGCCTCTGGATCAACTTCTAGTACACATCAGAGTCATGTTTCGCCCGCCGATTTCTTGATCCCTCGCGACAACACTCAATATGATCCCTCCACCAACCCATACGTGGGCATGTCAACACCATGGCAATTTCCTCCTAGTTATCCTCAGATCCCACCGCAGTTTTCAGGCTTCGCCCAAATGCCGCAGTTCGTCAACCCCCAGTTCCAGAGGGATTTCGGCTACAACACCTCGTCTGTAGGCATTCAGATGCCTAGTCAGGGTTACGCTATGCCACCATTATCACCTCTCCCCGGACCTCCGAGCCATGACAGATTCGCCTTCGGTGCTTCCGAGTCAAACCCCCCCTTTGGTGTCATGCGCAATGACCAGGTGTCAGAGATGCCCGACAACACCACGAACATGGAGCCTATACCAATTGTTCCCTCTCAGGCTCATATTCCCTTTGCGCAACCAAAACCATACATGGCTGAATTTTATCAAGAATTCACGCACCCTGTCCTTTCTCAGAGCGGGGAGCTACTACCTCCAGATGAGGAAGACGAGTCTCGTCGAGACCCCGACGTGAGTGCGGAAAATCCTATAGACGATTCGATGTTTCGCTTCTATCGAGGGGTGAATGATCGGAGAGGGAGGAAACGGAAAGTGAGTACACAGAATTTCATGTGTTCACTCACTGACGGAGTGCTAGTATAATGGCAAGAGCAGGCGTATTCCGTACGACGAAAAGAACAGCCAACACGAACGCATCATTCGGTCTGCAAAACATAAAATAACAAAGCACGCACTCAACAGGGCCGCCTTGTCCATGGAAGCAGACAGATCAGCGTTAGCTGATAGGAAGTTAGAGGAGGCAGCCAAAAAGGTACTGGGTGCAGGTAAGTATCGATTTTTTCTAGACTAATATCACACTCACGAGTCGACAGAGGATGGAATGGAATGGGCATTACAAAACTCTGGGTCATTATACATGACCTTGTCCGAACCATGCAAAGACATCATGAAGGCGTTCAAGAAGCGCGCTTTTGAGCTAGTCGTTGATGGATTCGATCTATGCCTTTTGATATGGTTGACAGGTTCCGAACTTGAACACCAGAAGGCCTTGATTGCAGACCTCATTGACGATTCTGTCTTCCCCAAAAAATTTCTTATGGGATCAGGTCCAGATGGTGAGCAGCACTTCCTCAAAAATAATGTTGTCCTTAATGTCATGATGGACACTGTTTGCGAACTCAAGCTTGTCCAGCACCTCGACGATGTCGAAAGTCTCTCTTGCCTTTCTGCTGTTGCAGTCTGTTATGCCCTAGACAGAGTAATGTGTGGACTATCCTCTGACTTGGACTTGACGTCTGAAGTCGAATTTACGGGAGCTGCTTACAGAGACCTGTACACGGCACTGATGACTTACATTGAAGAGACGATCAAGACATGCCCCGAATTACGGGAAAGATGGGAGCTGTACAAGGAACGTATTATGTTAAGGTTGGGAGCTCCGCGCAAGAACTAATGATTTCGTACCTCGACACTGACTTTGACTTGCGGATCAAGTTGTATTTGTCACACTTACTATGTTACTGGCATTGACTCGGATCTCTTCTATTGTACATGTGATGTCAGTACTATGCATACTAGCTCTTGCCAGTGATTTTACTTGTACAAACGTTTAACTCACTAGAATTTTACTCATAAGTGGCCGTGACCGTTTGTCACCGTTGGCACGGCGCTGGCACTGTCACTGTAAGGCCGCTGGGCCTCTTCCTGCTGTTCGACTATGGACAATACACCGCAGCTGGGTACAGCTGCAGACCTTGAGATGCGGGCTGCTCGCATTGCAGACCCTGGCATAGGTACGTGTCCCACGATAAAATCCA
>JRHT02000325.1:0-32263 GCA_011800875.2 Suillus brevipes Sb2 | reverse complement strand
TTTGGTTTCATAATACCAATTCTGTGTCTCCATGATGTTGCCTGAGAATAACGATGGGCGTTTGTTTGGCAACAATTCTCTGAAACGGTTCTACTGGATGACTTCCCGCAGGCAAAATAATCCAGAATAGAATAGTTCGGAGTGTGAAAAACATTTGCAATAGCGACTTTAGTTTAATCTATGCCAAAATACTCCCCCGTACGCTCATTGTTAAATCTAATACAGTCCTTGATGGATGATCTCGCAGTGCAGTTCCTGCTCCTCAATGGAGACGAGGCTGATCTTTTTGACAACGACGAAAGTGCTCAGGTCCTAGCCGCAGCGCTCATTGCTGGAATCAAGATATCACAGGAAGAAAGCATCAATACCCGGAACCCACATCGTTTATATCTCTGCCGACCACAACTTCTACCCAATCCCCGCGTTGACACACCTTGGCAGGTGCTGTACAGGAGCCAGAACGATCGGGCATTCATCACAACAATGGGGATCGATGTAGATACCTTTGCCTCGCTTCTTACTTCAGGTTTTGCCCAGCGCTGGTATGAGACGCCAGTCCCTCGAAATGATGTGAATCAGGGTGGAGATCCACGCATCGAGCGACGCTCGCTCGATGCTGCAGGGGCACTCGGCCTCGTGTTGCATTACCTCAGCTCTACCATGCACGCTGTAAGCCTGCAACAGATTTTTGCCATTATCCCCAGTACTGTCACCCGCTACCTCCATTTCGGTCTCAACCTTCTCCTACTCTCACTCCGCACCATACGAGACGCCACAATTCGATGGCTTGAAGGTCCTGAATTCGCGCGCTGTAGTGCGCTTGTTGTCGCACGTCACAGCAGACTTGCAGGGGCCTTCGGCAGTATCGATGGACTCAAGCTACCGGTGCAAACATCCGATGATGTTGACATCGAGAACGCGACATTTAACGGCTGGCTCTCGGAACACTTTATTAGCTCAGTGCTGGTATTCTCAGCTGAAGGTGAGTATGCGGAATCTGTACTTTGCCCACTAACAATATGTTGCAGGGGTGGTTATTGCTGCAAGGATGAATGCCCCTGGTAGCTGGCATGACTCACGTCTCGCCCATCAGATTTACGCCTCCCTTCGAGACCACACTCCCCCCACTTACTACATTGTGGCTGACACAGCCTTCCCGCGTGGAACCAACGACATCCACGGACGGATCTGTGTGCCCCTCAAACAAGGTCAATGTCTTCAAGGGTCAGTTGCCGAAATTGACGAACGCATGGCATTCAACCGCGAACTCCTTTCCTACCGGCAGACTGCTGAATGGGGGATGCGCGGTCTTCAAGGTGCTTTTGGGAGATTACGTGTGCCCCTCGAAATCGCTAACAAAGAAGCGCGAGGTGATCTCATTGAGATCTGTGTTCGTTTGCACAATCTGCGTGCCATCCGAGTTGGTATCAATCAAATCCGCACAGTGTACCTTAAGTGTTGGCAGGACACAGATGATGATGCCGCCGTCTGGCAAGATTTTGAGAATATGTTGTTTTCTGAGCAGAGGGAGAAAGATCGTGTTTCACGGTATCATGTCACACTACAGTACTTAGAGTAGATGTACTTAAATTTCGCGCAATTGAAACATGTCCTGCGCTACTGTATAATTTCGCGCAATTGGAACATGCCCTGCGCTACTATACTCCAAGATTTGTTGGAGTAAGTGTCATCACATATTACTTTGGATGCGAGCATGAAGGCGGAAACAAAAAGACGGTGACCCGAAGACCCCCGAGCAGTGGGAAAGCAGGCCTTGAGTTGCTGGAGCAAAACGAGAGCAGCAAAAGTAACAGACGAATGGAGTTTTATGCGGTGAAGGAGCAAAACAAGAGCAGCAAAAGTAACAGACGAATGGAGTTTCATGCGGTGAAGGAGCAAAACAAGAGCAGCAAAAGTAACAGACGAATGGAGTTTCGTGCGGTGAAGGGCATATGCAATAAAATGTGGGAGCTTTACTTGCGAATTCGATGACGAAGGGGGTAATTCTGGGCACGCAAAGAGGTGCGTGATGAAGCGGGCGCATAACCGGGAAGCCTGCTCGTGACCATAGAATGGATCTGATTGTCTTGTGGTGGGCTGAGTGATTTGTTGGAGTAAGTGTCATCACATATTACTTTGGATGCGAGCATGAAGGCGGAAACAAAAGACGGTGACCATTAAAATTGGAGTAAGTGCGTTACATACTACTTTGGATGCAAGCAGGAAAGCGGAAACAAAAAGACGGTAACCTATAACAGATGAGAAAGCCGAAACAAAAAGACGACAACCTTTAAACTACATCACTACACCTCTGTACTCTGTGGCTCAGGGCCATCATCCTCACTCTTGGGCTCAGGGCCGTCATCCTCACTTTTGAGGTCTGTAGGCTGTTGGCGGCCTTGCCCATGACCCCTCAGACGAACTACAGAATTGCGCGCACTTCCACCACGCGACCGTGGTCTACTTGCCCAGCGGGGTGGCTCTCGGCGACGAGGAGATGGAGAAGTGCCAAAATCAGTTGGGGTAACAGCAGTAAATCGTGGAGAAGTCGGAGGATGATCAGTGAGTGTCTCTGCATCACTGTGCCAAGTGACACATTGACCTCCGTCAGGGTAATAGGTATAACTTGGCAGTTTAGGTCTGTGCCGGTGACGAGAGCTGTGACGAGCAGGGGGAGCCTGGTTGGGAGCAGACCCATGTATCTGCAACATTTCCGCACGAAGCTTGCTGAGGTCGCGTTCGCGTTCGCGTTCAACGTCATAGAGTCTGGTGCGCAAGTCATACAGCTGAGTACGCAGCTGCTCTGTGACTGTATTTGCGTCCCGTAGCTGCTGTGCTTGGGTGAGTAGTTGAGTGGTTGCGAGGGACCGGTTGGCACGTTCCTCATCCCGAGCTTGCTGGACAGCAGGGTCGAAGGCGCTGCTGATGCGAGTGAGCAGCTCTGTGGCAGCTGCACCTCGGCGGCGTGGCACAGGAGCATCTGTGCGAGTGGCGCGAGTGACTGCGGTGCGCTCGATGGGGGGAGTGATGTTTCGTGAGTCGTCGTGACTGTCATCAGCGTCGAAATCTGAGTCGTTGAGGTCACGTGTACCAGCACGCTCGTTTATGAGTGCATCAATGTGATGGGCGCGGGTAACATCAGGGGGACAGACGCCAACACCTGTGGGCTTCGTGGTTTTCACCAGCTGAGGTTGCTATGTGAGATGATAAGACATGCGAGTAGAAAAACGGCTTACTTGTTTGAACTTTGTTTCAAGTGAGACAACTTTGCGAGGGGGGCGGCCATGCCTGCTTGCCCACTCACTGTACTTGGAGTGGATTGCTTGCCAGCCTTTCTGGCCCAAAGGGCGCTCGTGTTCAATGAAGTCCAGGAGGACTTGAATGTCAGCTGCGCTGTAGTTGTTGGAACCATAGGGCCGGCCACGTTTGACCTCAGTCCTTGCATCATCCTCGTCATCCTCAACTGCACGTGCACGCTTCGAAGTGCGGTCACTTGTATTAGTATTTTCTTTTTCCTTACCCTTACCATTGGGAGCTTTAGCGACAGCCTTGCGACGTGCACCAGCAGTTTTGGTGGTCCTGGTATATCCGCGAGCCTCAGCAATCGCAATGGGGTCGCAAAGGTCCCCATCCGGCGAGTTGGGAAGAGGGATCTGAGCGGGTTCCCGTGTTGGACTCAGCACAAGACGGGACCCAGACGGCAAGGGCGGCGGTTCAGACAGCTCACGAGGCTGGGAGAAGTCGGCGAAAGTCGTGAGTCCATACAATGAGGGCGTAGCTGCACATTGCTGCAAAGTGGTAAGTCCTTGTTGCGAAACTCAGAGAACGATTGAAGGAACTTACTTTATAGGGCTGGGGCATCCGATCTTCGGGCCATTGGACTCGAGTTGCAGCGCGGGCAATCCCAGGATGGGATACCCAATTTCCAACATGATCACGCGCATATGCATTCCCAGCACCGTCATAGCGCAACTCAGGAATTGATGGGCTGCCATCAGGGATAAGCATAGATTGGGAAGGGGGGATATCAGACATGAGGAACTCTGTAAATGTGTGAATACTACTTACCTTGTGAAAAGTGCACCCAGTCCATATAGCCCTTGACTTTGTTGAACCGTCCGAACGAAGGGGTGGGTGTTTTCATTAGAAAATTGTGATATGTAAGGGCCCTGGGCTAGTAACAGTGCAAGAAGAGCCCGCCAGCCCAACATGTGGTGAGAGCCGACACTAAATACAGGGATGATAGTGAAAATTTTGTTGAGAGGGTCTGGATTGGTTGGAGGTAGGCGCCAGTACAGATTGGGCGAGATTGGAGGCACAGGTTAGAGGTGCGCAGCGTTGCCAGGCCGTACTTTCGTATATACGGCTGGGTATTAAAGTCTAAAAAAGAAAGGGAGAAAAAACCGTCAACAAACTTGGCGAAACGTTGACGACGCACCTTTGTATGACTGCGAGAGGTGCCACACATGTTGAGTGAGGCTCATTATGTCAGCAAATATCACTGGCATAGTGGCCTAAAATGGAAGCAATTCGGATATTCTAATCTGTAGGGGGGGTGCAAAAAAAATGCATTTGCAAATTCAGGTCAAATGAACAGTGGCATCGCGGCACACCTTCCTAATGTAGTCAAATTTATGTTAAGATATTCTATTCAACATACTTCGAGCCTGCGGGAAGTCATCCATTAAGTAGATCATGCGAACTTTTTTGAAAAAAATCAAAGTTGTAACCCTTGTCAAGGGTAGTCTATCCATAGTCTCATGACATTTTTTGGTTGAGATCCTAATGAGTTATAAGCAAAATACTAGAAAGTGGTGTGTTCAAGAAAGTTCAGGCACACGAGTTATATTTAGTCACTACTTGTAGACTCGTAATTTTTTCTAAGTCCAATGAGTGTGATATATATTTCAATTGTTGCCTACATATATACAAGGTAATGTAGTCTACCGGTAAAGCTGCATGACAGTTTGAACATTAATCATGTGATCTAAGCTGGGTCAGCTCGATGGTCAAGAGTTCAAACCAGCTCCATGGTAAAAAAAATAAAGTGCACTTTTTGATGTCACTCTGCAATCACTTTGACTGCCTTAATGCCCTTATTCTAAGGAAATTTCCTTGGGCTAAGAAGAGGGACCTACTTATTTAATGTTCAGAAAAACAGCCTTAATATTCCTTAATATGTGAATTAAGGGAAATAAGGAGCAAATAAGGGACAAAAGCAGGCGGACATTTTCCTGATGTAGTGTTGTGGGCAGAACTGGTTGTGTCTGGCAGACGGCAGAACTCTGCGAAAAAGTGCTGGCAGAACTTGGCAGAACTCAGGGTTGGCAGAGCACTAGTCTATAATAATATGTACACTATCTCTAACTTTAAAAATGTGAAACGAGTCACAGATGCTCTTGGCTGATCCTTTGTCCCAGAATATGGTCCATGCTGGTGGCCGCCCAGTGCCATCCCTAATCAGCGACAACTTTAAGCGTTTCAACAAAGTTGCAAACAGCACTGGCCGCTACTTCTGGAAATGCAAGCACTGTGGTCATCTCGACTGTTGACATCGCCCAGGATCTGGAGGCCAATTTTGCATGGGTGCCTCCCCTCGCAGCAGAACCCCAAGATCTGGACGACCTCCTTGCAGGTCCGGAGACCATATCTACTGATGAAATCGCAGAAGCATTCAATGTTCTCGAAGTACAGGAGAATCTAGAAGAATTTGTGAGTATCGACAATGCAGAGGTCCTTGGAGGGAAGGCATTTGATTTTGTTGAATTGGAGAGGGTTGACTGAGGGTTAGTACCACAAGCTGCTGTAGATGAGGTTAATGTTGTGGGTCACAATGGTGAGGATGATGGATGGGACGAGGTGTCATTGATGTCTTCAGTAGGACTGTCATTGATGTCATAGATAAGAAAATTTCACTGCTAGAGTTATGCCACCCGGCAGAACTGGTTGTTCTGCCGGTTCTGCCGGTTAAGCCGGCACTACTAATCCCAAGTAGTTCTGCCCACAACACTATCCTGATGTGCTAAGATATAAAGGGTTGACGAACCTGAGATGAGCTTAGAGAACGTGCAGTGGGTGGTCGTAGATGAGACAGACGTCCTGTTCAGTGCATCAAGCTATGCAAATGCTTACTTGCGCTCGCTGGTACAGACCTGGACTTCCAAGAATCTACTCACATGCTTCTTGCTGATATTGCTGCAGCACATGGTTCGCCTGTCCCAGTGATCCCATCCTTGGTGCTATCCTCGACTCCGGATTCAGAAGCGACAGCCACATCCATCCAATCAATATCATATCTGTTCAACTTCCTTCTTACCAGTGCAACAATCCCTACATCTCTTGCTACGTATCTCTCTAACTACCAGCCATCCCTCATCCGCCTTGCATCCCCATGGCTGCATCACCTCTCTCCAACCCTTTGCACAGCACAGACCTCATGGACAGGAGATGTCGAGCACCGCATCTGTCGCATATGGGCCGAAGATGCTCTCATGCGCTCCAAGACCGTAACTGGTCCTGGCCCCATCAAACTCTCCAAACTCCTCATCTTCTGCAACAAACACAGCAAAGTCGAGCAACTCGCTGCATTCCTCGATGACCTGGTGATGAGCCCACCATCAGACCTGAGGGTACTGACGAGCAAGATTGGATTCTCATTGATGACTATGTCTCAAAGTACCTCCGTCTGTTTTGGTGGCAGAGAGTTCGTGCAGAGGAGGTGGAGGAGGTTGAAGTTCTTCCTATTCCCTGGCAAGGAGATGATCCTAAATGACGCGCACAATTACCACCTCCTTGGTCTTGTCTATTTCTCGAGCATTCCACGGCCATACTGCCACGTTCACGACGCATACGTGCTTGAGTTCACGGACGACGTCTTGTTTGAAACCGTAGACTTGTAGCTGGTTTGGTACGATAGATATTGGACGTGTCGGTTCTGCAGGCTTTGGAGGCGGAGGATTCAAGAGGTCGAAGTTTTTATCCTTTGCGATGACGGTCCGGAGTTCGTGATTGATCACAATTTTGTTATGTGCGAGGTGGTTTGGCTGGTATTCCTATCATGTATTGACATCACCCGAACTATTCCAGCTACTTCTGGTCTGGTGGTCAGACTTGGGAGATAATGTTGCATACCTTACATACCAGAGGGGGTGGGAGATGAATGTTGGTGAAAATACCAAGGAACCTGTGACCGAGCATTCTTCGGCAGGTATTCCCATCATGTATTAACATTACCTGAATTATTTGAACCACTTCCGGTCAGGTGGTCAGACTTCATAGATACTTTATATTTCTTGCATACCAGAGGGCGGGAGATGAAAATTAGTGAAAACACCAAGGAACATTTGACCAGGAATTCTTCGGCAGGTGTTCCCATCGTGTATTGACATCACCCAAGCCATCCCAACCACCTCTGGGCCCATCAATATATCCCAACTTTTGGAAACCACGCATATAACCTGCCCATATCTACCGAGTTTTCAATACCAAGGTATATACTCCATACATTTGGGCCCACCTGTATCTGCCGAGTTTCTAATACCCTGGTATATACCCTGACCACCTGGGCCCAGTCATATCTGCCGAGTTTCCAATACCCGGGTATATGTATATGTCTCTCCACTATTCTGGGCCCGGCCGTTAAATCCATACACCATTATATTGGGCCCAGCCATCATATACCTCCCTGTTATTCTGGGCCCAGCCGTTAATCCCCTACTTCATTATATTGGGCCCAGCCGTTCATCCCGTGCATCATCATTCTTGGCCCAGCCATTAAACCCCTACTTCATTATCTTTGGTCTTGGGCCCGGCCATCTCATATCACATTATCATCTTGGGCCCAGCCATTGCATCAGATACCAGTGGATGGGCCCACCCGTTTATGCCCGAATACATACACACCATGGGCCCATCTGTTCTGAGAGGACAATATTTCAACCTGGGCCCATCTTGGGTGGCCCATCTCTCTCGGAAGAATCTTAAACCCCTACTTCATTATCTTTGGTCTTGGGCCCGGCCATCTCATATCACAGTATCATCTTGGGCCCAGCCATTGCATCAGATACCAGTGGATGGGCCCACCCGTTTATGCCCGAATACATACACACCATGGGCCCATCCGTTCTGAGCGGACAATATTTCAACCTGGGCCCATCTTGGGTGGCCCGTCTCTCTCGGAAGAATCTCAACCTTGGGTGGCCGTTTAACACGGAAAATATTTTCAAAAGTGACTGAATGGGCTCGAAACTCCACCACCAACCGGTACGTCCATCTGCGGCCTAGAATGATGGGAGGCTTTGCTTTCTTGGTCTCCCCATGATTCTGCAGCCACTTGTGGTAGACCTTGACATGGACACGGTGAGGACACTGCCAGCGCGAATAACCCGAGGCACTCACCAACTTTCTGCTCCTCAACAGCTCGGCATCCATAGAGGGAGTCTTTGGCCGGGCCTTTAGCAGCAAGAGAATTGTGGAAGGGTGTGATAATGGTGTGAGGAAATGTTCAGCTCGAGCAAGGAAGTTGTTTGGTTATAGCTTTTGATAATGCGTATCCATGCTGCTGTAAATTAAGCGAGACTCGGCAAGATCAGCATTGTCCAGTCGAATTTCAGCTGGACTCATCAAGCATCTGGCTATCAATGTCTTGGATCCCTCAGATATTTATCAGATTTTCTATCTTACAATATGATAGCCATGGTTTATAATTCAATCTCGTAGCCATGGCTTATAATTCTCGGATGTCAATACAGCTGTGCTGGCATGACTGGTAGTCCATGCATCTCGACTAGTATTTCCTTGTCTTCGTAGCTCTTAGATGGTGCAATGAGAAGGTCATAAATGTGTATATATTTAATCTGGTTCTCTTCAGAGTCATGTCAGGCCATGGCATGCAGCCATCTTATGATTTCATAGGGATTCACAACGTGAATAATGATAATGTGATCCAGCTTATGGGTCAACGCATATCTGATATTGAGACAATAATGGACAGGCCAATTTACAGACGTCCCTATTAAGAAATAATGACGGGATCCCAAACCAACTCTTGACCATCCTTCATTTCTCACCCAGTCATGGTCAAGTCGAAGCCAAAGGAGGTCACCCCTCATGGGACCGTGCATCTGGTCAAATGGGTCCGGAAACAGACCACTCGGGGGCGCAAAGGTAGATGGGTGACTGACAAACGCACCAACCCAAGGCAATCAGTCCAGTCCTCACCTACGAAGTCGCCCATCAAGCAGACCTCTGGGTCCCCAACAAAGTCACCTACCAAGCAGCCTTGGGATGATTTGATGGATGGATATTCTGGAGACTTTGACAGAGACGGAATCAACCCCTTCAGACTCCCGCAGGGCCGGAGGAGACATAAAAAGAGAATGGTGAGTAACATATCCTCGCCTTACATGTGCATGGCTCACCTTGCCCATCGCCCAGAATCAAGAGTCCAAACGAGTATCTGCGGCAGTGGAAATTCAGGACAAAGGATTATCTTGACATTCTGCTGAGGCAGGAGGCCCCACCTCAAGACAGGGTGTGCTGTTTGTGCGATGGGGATGGTGCTCAGAGATGTCATGACTGCCTCTTCCGGCCCATATTCTGCACCAAGTGCTGCCGGACACAGCATGCCCTCCTCCCGTTTCACAGGATCAGCCAATGGAATGGAGACTTCTTCGAGAGGAGCAGCTTGACCAAGATAGGGGTGGAGATTCACCTCGGCCACGGGGGAAGACCATGTCCCCACCACAACCGGGAATGGGAGGACACCGATGATGAGGGTTGGTCGACTGGGACCCACGTTGTCAGACATACGGGTTTGTACCATGGGCCAGCAGAAGACATAGACGACGCCGGGAGTGATGTATTTGCGGCAACAGATCATGCTGCGTCAAATGACCAAGATCTGCCGGAGGTGAATGCAACGTCTGCAGCAAGGACTAATGTAGCGGTGGTAGATACATTGGGAGTTCACGTCATGTCTGTTCGGTTCTGCCAATGCCTGGACTCCCCAAGTCACGACAAACAAATGTTTGGAATGGGCATGTTCCAAGTGTCATTCACGTGCTGAACGACTTCACCTTGGACAATCTGGAGTGTGGCACTTCGGCAATGAATTATTACAGCAAGATAAGGTGTGTCACATCCAGCACATTCCCTCATATGGTGCAGGTGAGCTTCAACATAACCGCAACAGAGAGATGCTCAGACAACTTAGGACCGTTACCGGGAGTTGATGAGGGTGGCTAGACAATGGCGTCAGTTGAAGCTACTCAAATGGCACGGCTTCGGTCATGATAGAGATGACCCAAAAGATGGTGAGCTGGCACTGTTCTGCCCGGCGTGTCCCCAACCAGGTATCAATGTTACACTACCTGTTGAATATGATGATTCGAGGCCCGGGTGGTTGTATGCTCGATCACTGGTTATGGACGGCAATTTCAAGACCGAGCATCTGCACCCAGCACATCCAGAAGATGAAGTATGGCTTACCGACAGTAAATGCTTCATGGTTGGAAGAGCCAGATACCAAGCCCATCTAGCCCTTGCCCTGAGATTCAGCAGAGTGCTCTGAATGCAACAATCACAGAGCAGTGAACCAGGCCAACACATCTCGGCACAAGCTAGAAGCGATGGGCATCGGGGGGTGCGCGTGTGCAAGGCATGGATGTTTTGTGCCGAGAACTCAATGGTGGATTTTCAAAAGGGAGAAAGGTGCCCGTTCCAAATTAACCGCTGGAGATGATTTCACTGATGTTCGGGCGTAGACAAATGAACATGGATTATGCCCTTTGCAACGCGCTGGGTTACAACACGAATGGCCTCAGCTGGGTGTTGACATTTTACAACATCAACTGTCAATACAACAAGTATCTACGTCGCCGGGTGGACAAAAGCCTTCATCTCACCATTCCTCCGGGCATGGAGATAATCCCGGGCATTGGGCTATGGCACGTTCACGGCCATCAGGACAAGTGCTTCGTGCGATATGCGTCCAACTTCATTCTGAGGGCGGCCAGCTGAAGGGAGCCATTGAAACACTTGACTCTAGCTTCTGAGGAAGGCTAGCCAAAACTCTTGATTGAAGACTTGACTTCGGTTCTATCCGCTGTCTCGTCTAGAACCTCTGTCACAGAACCCCTTCATTGGGCTTGCAGAGAAGAACTATCCAAGTTTGTAACAAATGTGAGTGGTATAACCTGAGACGTAAATTATGCTGAATCTGGTTGACATGTCCCGGGATTTAGTTTACTGAGTGCATTGGCTTCGCACCAAGGCTTTGCACGACAGATGGGCCGAGGAATTGCTCCTCGTGGGTCATGAGATGCAATGGACCATTGATTTTCTGGCTCACAAAGCTCAGACATGGCTCGACCGAGCCCAACAGAATATTGAGCCAGGCCGGGATGGGCATAGGTGTTATGCAATCAGACAGGCCCAGACCTACAGGTTGTTGGCCAAAGATGCCCGGGCTCGGTTTATTCAGGTCAATCACGTGTTCGGCCATGATGTGTGATGTTATTGCACTAAGCTGCATGCTAACAACCTTGTAATGTACATAATCCAGGGTAGATCTATCCTCATGGCATCACCGTTGTTGATTTCGGCACCATTGTGCCTTTGTGCCTTTGTGGCTTGATTGTTTAAAGTTTAGCCGCATTGATTTAATTTCGGCTGCTTTGTTTACCCCATTGACCGGGCCACAGGGTGTGGGATTGAACCCACAAATTTCATTTAATAGCCGCTCTCTAATTCCACATTCTGTCCTATTTCCCCATAAATACCATAGCCCTCCATAACCTTATGCCTTCATACCCCAGCCTAATCTACATGCATTCCTCCGAACCAATCATCATATCCATATGGGATGCTGCCAACATCTTCGAATACGCCACCACCCACTTTACTGCAATCTGCATGGCGCTTAAGAAGAGCCAAGTTCCCAAGACCTTGGTGTTCCGACGGAAGTTCATCCCACACATCATCTGGGAAGCCGAGGTGAGTTTGGCATGGCCCGGATTCATCTGCCGAGGTTGTGCATGCTGATGTTTTCACAGAAATCTGTATTCCCTTTCATCAACATATGTGCCACCAGCAACACGTCCCCCGCGTTGCCCGAGTACCTCAATGATGTCGTAAAGATGCTCACAGAGTGGCAGGTAGGCCTTTTGGATGACGAAGGCCTGTTCCACATGTTCTCGACCAACGGGTCAGACATTGCGGGCGATCTGATGTCCTGGTACCAGGTCGTCTCGACCTTTGCCTATAGCTGGTGGAAGGACTGCTTTGACCTCATTCCATTTGAAATGCCTCACCACATTACTCTGGAAGAGGTCCAGGAGCTGTACCAAGCCCATGCATCACAAATGGTGAGTGATCATTTTACTTTCGGCTGTTTCTAGAATGAGGCTGATTGGCGATCAGCCGTCAGGATATATGCTCCTCCAGGATGTCCGCAGATCTGCGGGTATGGGAGGTCCTGACCCCTTGATAGTAAATCTTCAGGGACTACGAGATGATCTCGAAATGCTCGACAATCATCTCCAGTCATGGCTGTCAAGAAAGACCGATGAGGGAAGGGTCGCTTTGGAGGTGATAGCCCGATTGGAAGGCCCAGTGGATAATCTCAACGATGCCATGGCTATTTACCAACAGCTCTTAGATGCCGGGTGGATGGATGAGGATGAGGATTAGGCGTTGAGGCCTAGTATATCCCTTTACATAGTAAAACATCATCTGATCGGTAAACAGCAACACTTGATTCATTGCCAAGATGAAATGACACCCGGCCCTCCTTATTACGTCCACTTATGTATCTCCGGGCATGCAGGGCGCCATGAGGCTCGGTAGACGTATGCATAAAGCTGTCTGGCCCCCACGCGCACATGGTTGTCTCTCGTGCCTGCCATGTTCATCCCCTTTCCAGAATGGTCATCCTATGCAGGCCATCTCTCATTTGTGAGGAGCAGAATGAGGCAGCTTCCTGTCATTCCAGAGGATTGGGCCCTGCATACCACCAACACGGCCAGCGATTGGGTCAAGCAGCAATTTCTAGCTCATATCGCCGGTAGACCACTAGTGGACCCTCCTGCCGAGTTGGATCCAACCACCATACTGTCATGTGGTCAACTGGCTTTGCTTATGGCCCACGCCTATCAACACCCGAGTGAGTGAAACCACCCATGTCATACACTGGGTCATCTGACCATGATGCTTTAATCCAGTCAAATTGGACATCGACATCATCCGGTACAACGAGGCCCTCTCCAAACGGGAATTGGGTATGAACAACGCCCAAGAGGAGGTGTTGTTGCTCAAGTTTCCTCCGGCAGAGAGGATCCACTTGAAAAGTCCAGCTGTGGTCATCGATTCTGGGTATAGGATCATCCTCTGGTATGTCCCGGACGCTCTCAGTCCATGGGTTCAAGTGAGTTCCTCGGTGGATGTCATGTTAGGCCATTGATGTCTTGCCCCCTAGAGCAATATGTATTCTGCGACCATTGCCATGGGAGATCTTCTGAAAAGGAGTGTCGCCAACAAGAAAGCCGGGAATTGGAGGACCCTTGGGTCTAACTTTGGACCTCCCGGGTCACCCGGCATAACACCTGGCTGTATCAACATCGCTCCATGCTGGTTTCAGCAAGGTCATGAGGTGGGTCATACCCCCCGCCCTATATGCTTTATTGACATGAGCAGTGCTACGGTCCACCTCCCGAGAATTCGGACGATGGATTCAAACCAGAGGTCTCGGTCACCCTCAAGGGAGACAGAAGTCTGTCCATGATCATAGACATGCAACCAACCCGCACTGCTCATTTCTGCTGCCTTGCGGGTCATGCATCCCCAACTTTATTGGGCTTCCATCAGGACTCACGTCGAACTTGGCCGTTGGTCGGCTGATCAAGGTTTGCTAGACATGCATCGTTTGCTCAAGCATTGGGCTTCGGTCTACACTGGCGCATCCATCATGTGCAATTGCCAATCTCCTGATCACCGAGACCCGACTGGACTTAATGGTGCGTTACCAGTACTTCCTATCAAGTTAAGCTTTACTGACCAGTACATTTGCAGGTATGAAAGTTGAAAGGCTAAAAGTCATTTTTCGCCTTCCAGACTCTGTACCTATGATGGATGATCCCATAGTTGCCTGGCCTAAGGAACATCTGGCTTATGTGGAATGGCTCACACTCTCTAAATAGCCAGGATGCCATCATAATATGTATTCGGTCACTAAAGCTATTGGCCAGAACAACAATATTGTTCCAGGTGACATAGTTTCTCTTTCTACTATATGTCAATCTTGTCATCTTATTCCTCACTTAGGTCCTAACATTAGTTGGCCTTTGAGCTGGAACTCTGCTAATGTTTTGGACTTATGCAACAGCTTCCTTCTTAACAATTGGTCAAGTAAATTTGCTTATCAGACGCTTTGGTAGTTAATAACTACTATATATATGAGTTATAGCAAGAGTCTGACTCTATATCACTCAAGTTGTAACTATAGCGTACATATATTCAACTATAGACCATAGTGTCTCAACTTGAATAAACATTGAAAAATGGCAAAAACCCTTTTTCATGATGCTGCGCATATGCTGAGAAGAGCTTACCCTCCACTGAATACGCACCTCTGGATTCTTCATCATCCCTGCTGCTATCATCGTCATCTGAATCTTGAATTTCAGGAATATTGTTTTGTGAGAGGTCATAGTTGTGAAAGGTATTGTTGGTGGTGTCCATGCTGGATCCTATCTCCAGGGCTGCCTCAGCAGACAGTGTTGCCTCCTGTGCATGTCGAGCTATTCTGTCGTTGAGATTTAGTGACAGAAAGGACTGATCACTCACTTCTCATTTCTTCAGTGAGTTGGCGCTCGGCATCGAGGCGATCTTGTCAGATGTGCAGAATCCCAGCAGATGTTGTTCGTGAGCCACTGCTGCGAAGGGCTGATGCGGTAATATGTCGCGAGGTAAAGCTTAGCGGGGGCCGCATCATGGTGCTGGGGAAGGGTAGGAGTAAAGAGTGCATAAGATTGGTAAGCTAAGGACTCACCTGTTTGAGCTGTGCTCCAGCGTAGTTGTTCCTGCAACCAAATACCTTCAAAACATGTTAAAAACGATGGCTTGATTATTACAGCTGATTCCGAAATTATGCGGAATTGCAAAATCAAAACTTGAGCGTCAGAAACAGCCGAACAAGGACCCCATAAGCATATGACTGTGAGATTTGCGCTGCGCAGCGTCTGTGTCGTTCAATGCCACCATGTACTGTTTCGAACGATCTAAAGGCTCGAATCCCTGTTCTCTGTCGACGTGGGCACTCCATTAAACATATCTGCCATCCACTTGGAGTAAAAAAGACTCTTGTGTACAAGGTTTTACAGCTCTGTCCCTTGACTTGGAGTTTACAGCACTCTCGTATCCACAGCAAGCATACAGGCCGGCGTCACACCCTCACCATTGATGACATTGCCTCCATCACTGCCATTCTTCGTCACCACCCTACTATCTATCTTGATGAGCTACAGCATGAATTGCACTCTCGCCGTGGTGTGCTTGTGTCTCTGCAAACACTTCTTCGCACATTTTTGCAGTTACATTTCAAGCGCAAACACATTTCCGCTTATGCTCTTGAACGGAACGAAGAAAAACATGCTATTTTTATGAATAGTATTGCTAACATTGCACCTGACCCTGAAATGTTGATGTTCGGTGACGAGGCTGCGAAAGATGAGAGAACCCTCATTCGACGCTATGGCAGATCAAGGATTGGAATGAGGTATGTCAAATTTTACTGTGATTGAGATACAATGACCAGTCTAAATCAGATGCATCCAAAGGAAGTGTTTCGTACGAGGCAAACACTACTCGATCTTGCCAATACTGACTCTCAATGGAATCATTACTTATGATATCATTGAGGGACCAGTGACGAGCGAGCGATTTATACAATTCTTGCGTGAGCATGTGGTAAAGTTTCGTTTATATGACTTGGATCAGAATTTGACTCGTCGTTTGCAGCTGCCTTTAACCAACCCATATCCAGGGCCATGTAGTGTCTTGGTTTTAGACAATTGCCGCATTCACCATAGCGACAAGGTCCGTCGTCTCATCGAGGAAGAAGCTCTATGCAAACTCGTATTTCTGCCTCCATATTCACCTGACTACAATCCTATCGAGCAAGCCTTTTCTGCTATCAAAGCATATTTACGACGTCATTTTGATGACAAGGGTTTAACGAGCACACCTGATAAGGCAGAAGGTTATTTTCGAGCTTCGGGGTATATTGCCTAGCTATTCTACTGATTCATAGTGCTACTTCTAAATAAAAGGATCTTCTGCATTTGCATGATCACCTTCTGACTTGAAGGTGAACCCAGGAGGAAAGATAACCCAACTTTTCCTGTTTTCGCAGAAGTAGTAAAGGTCATAGTCCAAAATTGTTCGCTCCGCTAATGACTGGTCAGCATACACAACAATCGGGATATAGCCACGCACCTGGTGGACACTCATCAGGCTTCATACAACTTCCACTGATGCAAGCTTGTCCCCCATCATGGTATCTCTTCTCATACTGGAATTTCTTGTACTTGGGAATGCCCGACTCAGTTGTATCACTCCGTTGACACTTCGCACTGCTCTTTGCGAGAGGCCCATTCCACCATGTAACACTGCCTTTCTTCAGCCGAATAATATCACCTGCACTAAGACCAACTCGAGCAAGATCTTGGTCAGCCATGTCCACAAGTATATCTGGACCTGCACCAATGCCACGCAGAGAGGCTTCATATGTTGAGGCAAATGCAACACCGAGGTGGTCTTCGGCATACTTCAAAAAACGAGTGAGTGTCGAGGGTGTTGGAGCAACAGGTGACGTGACAGGGAGTGATGTCACAGTTCAAACAGGAACTGGTGTCAAAGGGGTAGCCTCGCTTGTGAGATCTCGTACAGTTCATAACAAGAGCATAGACGTGAGTGAACTGATGTCAGTTGTACTAACTGGTGTAGCTGCAGGTGTTGCAGCAGGAGCAGTCGCAAAACATCGCATTGGATGCAAAGCAGGCTCACGCTTCGTGGGATCAAAGGATGGGATATTGGGTGGTACTGTGGTGGTAGCCTCTCCGTCGTACTTGATTTTCAGTATTAGTAATCATTATAATTTTCAGATGTCAATCAGAAATATACCATTGCACGAGCCCAGTCCTTGATCATTGCTGGTGTACATGGGATTTCCATGCCACTTTGGTGGATGTATGTGACCGAATTATCATACTTGTTACCCCATTTCTTGATGATCAGCCTATGAAAACGAGCAATTTCTCGGTCGAGCTCCGTAGCACCATCCACAACTGCAATTTCATCATTGTCTGATGCTTCACTGCCATCTTGACTTGCAGTGTCACCTACAGTCTGTCCTCGTCAGCCACAACAATAACACAATCAATTCTCGCTGCAACATACCTCATTTCGAGGGAGCCTATTTCTATGTATATTTGGAGTAGATGTATTATATAGCTCGCCCAGGATACACATAGGATCCTTCTACAGGAATACAAAAATAGAGAATCACATTTTTGACATTTTTGATGTTTTTCAGTATCTTACCCTTGCATCTATGATCCAACCTGTTCATATATCATTATAATAGTATATATACTTACTTGTATGACAACGATTAGTTCAAAATAGGTTGTATGTTTGAGATACTGCATATGCTTGCTATTTCTACTGATAAGATATTAATACCTTCAAAAAATCGAAATTTAATAATCAGAAACTTGGTGTACATTCACAGTATATTCAGTCTCATAGGTATAAATTTACAGAACAATCCAACAAGAATTGAATGTTGAGGAACTGAAATAGATAAGAAATTGAGTTTGAGAAAGCTCAAAGACCTAAAACATCAAAAATGGTCAGTTGAGCGATAGTAGGACTTTAATGCTAGGTCAACACACATTTGCACTACATCCCTTCCACCCATCACCTACCCTCAGGGCAGTAGGTAGTATGGGTTCCTTAGGTAGTTTACAGTCTATCCTACATATTTTTTAATGAAATCTTCCACTCAAATTATTTATAAATGTGACTTTGTGCAATTACCTACCTGTTGTTAAACAAAAGACCACTCTAGGATCAATTTCATATGATCATTTTGGACACAGTTGCCTAAAAATGGGTAGTACTCATCTAGGTGAACAGATCGGTGGTCTACTCTTCAAAAATGGTTCAGATCTGAGAAAGTATAATTCAGATTTTGGTCATATCTCAGTCAGCCAATGTTTTTGATTTTTTGAGCTTATATCTCAGTCAGATGATAACTGATTGATGCGACAAGACTACCGATATGCTCACCTTTACTGGGGCTACAACTGTTGTTAACAATAGTTTGTTTCACTTATATCACAGTCAGATGACAACCGATTGATACAACAAGCTACTGATGTGCTCCCCTTGACCGGGGCTACAACCCTTGTTAACAATGTTAAGCACAAAACAACTTTCGGCTGGCTAATATCTTGGATCTCAGTCATATCTTGGCCGTTTCGGTCATATCTTGACCGATGTTTTTGATTTCGGCCATTTTTTGACTAATGTTTTTGATTTTAATCATATCTCAGCTGTTTCAGTCATTTCTTGACCAATGCTTTTGATTTCAGTCCCATGTTGGCTGATTTTGACCAACAATTTTTATTCTGGCCATACTTTGACTGATGTTTTTGATCTCAGTCACATTTGGCCAATTTCGACCGACATTTTTGATTTCAGCCATATTTCGACCGACATTTTTGATCTCAGTCATATTTTGGCTGATTTGGACCGATGTTTTTGATTTGGTCATATCTTGATTGACATACTTATCTACAACACTACATACCATGGCCCGCCTGTTTGTATCAAATATACACTTGTGTGGGCCCACCTGTTCTTATCATATACAAACAAGAGGAGTGTAAAAGGAGAATGCCGAACATAGGGCTCAATATTAGTCAGCTTGTAAACCTTAATTATACAGCCACTGAACTTTCAAAACATAGATTCTGAGTTTCATGATAGCGGCCTAAGTTCTTCACCAAAATGTTAGTCAAGTACTGAAACCCTGTTATAATCAGTACTTCAGAATACATCTAGATAGTCTTTTTAATATGAAGTGCCCATTGAGGGCCGCTGATCAAGAATTGATTATTTCCTACTGTGATTTTGAGAACATGTGATCAAAAAAATCAAACACAATGATATCAATATGACGTGTCTCTTATTACAACTCTTATGCCCTCTCTGTCCTGTCGGCACACCGACTATCATTTTCAAAGACATGCTCTTGTTTACTATGTATTCTAACACTTGTCCATCACATGCAGGTTGGTTCCCTTTACTCTATGACACATCAACACCCCAGCATCAGTAACGACTCAAATGAAACTTCGCAGCACAGATCAAATCCTACGTCTCTTAATGATTCTAATACATCCAGACATTCTCGCAGTCCCACCATAGATTTTCAAGTCCCATTGCACCCAGAAGATTCAGATGGATTCTATACAAATTCTTATACTTTGCTTGATATAATTTTCGATTGCTGGGATTTAGATGGTAGATGCTATTCTCAAGAGTCCGAACCCCCGCATATACCATCAATCGCTTAAATACGTAAGACGAATAGATAAATCGACAGATAATACAGATAGATTGTTGTATTGGCGATCCCTGTAAGATAGTATACAACCAAATCTAATATAACGAATATGATAGTTTTCAAAGGTGACTCATGACCTTCTTCTTTCTTAGTAATCTCACACGGTTAGAGATAGAAAGAGGGAAAACTCCCACACTTTAGATTCTTACGTTCCCACACGGTTAGGGAAAAGAATGGAAGGGGAAAAACTTGTGTATTTGGTTGGATCGGAGTCCTTTAAATACATTTTGGAAACTGTCCTTACTAAGCATGACTCATCACTGGATTGGTAAGAATGTGCTTACAAACTAAGCCTTTTGGTGGGCTGAATCAGCTGCTTACTAAAGTACATAACTAAAAGTTACAAAGCATGACGAATCATGATAAAGCATGATGAGTCATGCAGAAGTCCTTACAAAGCAGATTTTTACCAATCACATGACATGCTTACAAACACATCTGGGTGGCTCACTGATTAGTAAACAAGTGGCTGAAGCCTGGAAACATGGAAAAAGACAGAAACTTGTGGAAACTACAAATACAAATACAAATACAAATACAAATACAAATACAAATATGACTAAATAATAGAACACTGAACCTATGATAGTGAGAATATATCGTATACACTTCTCCTATCTCCTATACACTCCTACATGTCATGATATCAAGTCAATACCATACATGACAGCGTGTAGTCGTCAGTAAAGACAACGAAGTATGAGTCACCAGAGGAAGAGGTGATGTTCACAGGTCCCCAAACATCGGAATGCACAAGCTCAGCAGGGGCAGAAGCGCATCGCGCAGCAGTAGGAAATGGTGAGTGTTTGTGTTTGCCCATGAGGCATGACACACAATGGATAGAGTCAGCACCATCACCGACATCAAGCAGAGAGGCAGGGTCAATGGAGATCCCATCAGCATGCTCACTAGCTTTCAGTACCGTCGAGAAACCAGCATCACCCAATCGTCAATGCCAAGTGTGTAAAGACAAGGCAACAGATGATGATCTCACAAGCATCGCTGATGCAACAATGTTTCCTGTGGCGTAGGTGGCGTCGAGCAGATACAACCCATTGTAGGGGTGGACATGGGCAAGAGGAGGCCCATGGCCATCATCAGCACTAAGCATGCCTCTGCTCAAGGAGGAAATAAAGGAGATACGCTCAGATACAAGACACGACACGGAGATGAGGGTACACTGGAGGTTAGGGACATGGAGGAAGTCAAAGTCCCGGTCTATTAAGGTTTTCTCGTATCGCAAGGTAAGCCTTACTATTCCCCAGCCAGGAGCCAAGACCACATGATTGTCGGCAAGTTTCACACGGATCAGCTCATGGAGCTTCATATAGTTAGCAAAGCGTGATATATTAGGCTCCATATGAGCTGTGGAAGTAGAGTCTACATAAAGAGAGCCCGTGGGCACAGTAAGAGAGGACGAGATATTGGCAGAGTGCTCTTTTAGGGAGAGAATGAATGGAGGGTGTGATGTAGCATTTGCATCAGGTTGGTCTGCCATAGAGACTTCCATATTAGTGGTGATAGTGGCAGGGGAAGAAAGGGGTGTGGCTGACTTCAGATTCTTCTCCTCTTTCGAGAGGCGCACACGGCACTGCAACCAGATGTGACCAGCCTTGGCATAATGTCCACACTTTGGGTGCCACCCAAGTATCCATCCATTACCCTTCGACTTGTCAAAACCCTTAGGAGGAACGTGGTCTGCCTTAGAGGGACCGTTTGCAGCACCTCGATGTCCGGAGAACATCATTGTATGTTCACTCCCACTGTTTACAGTACAATGGAGTTCTTGGGTCTTCAGACGGTTCACAATGTCATTAAAGTTGAGGGCTGTGCTACTGTAGATGAGAGTTTGGCGGAATGGATCATAGTAGTCAGGAAGCGGGAGAGAGTCCAAAGATGATGTCATGGTAATATAGTGATAGTAAGGGGGTCAATGAGGAGTGACAGTTGCGATAGTGGTTTGAACCAGTCAGGAACTGTGGTGGGTGAACGAATGTCTGAGAATTGAGAGGAGCTAGTGTGAATGGGAGAGATGACAGATAGTGCGCTTTCCTTTAGCCAGAGGTTTGCCATCCAGGCACCAGATAAAATGACCTGCAACATAGAAGAAAGAGTCGCCGATGATTGAAGTCCATAAGTCAAAAGTCATGGAGACTCGACTATCTGCCTTTGTAAGATATTCATAAATAACATCAACTACAACTACCGCATTGATGGCCTCTGTCAGCTTGGTGCAGTTAGGGATATCACCTTCAGCAAGGGTGGGGTGGACATAGCAGAGCAAGTCGCAGAAGGCTGGTTTGTCAACAAGTTGCAATGCCTTGTCTTCAGTCATGATAAGCTCCATGATGTACTCAAGAAGTTTTGCCTTGGTAAACATTGACACATTGGGGACAAGAATGTTGTCAATGATGGATTGTCTTGAACTATCCACGAATCAGCACAACACAACCCAAATCATGATACACAATACTCACAGACATTGATCTTCACCAATTGAGACCACTTGAGGGTGCATGGTGATGCCTGCAGCTTCACAGTGTGTTTTGTGCAGTTGAAAATAATTTTTGTTGCTAATATATATCAATAACAAAGACATGAGAGATGAAGATGTGAATGTACTAACAGATATGCATGCAGAGTGTGGATATTCCCAGAAAGGTGTACAGATTTTCACATAGGTAGTTAAAAAGGCAAGCATATCTCTTGTGTTTACAGATTGGAAGATTGGTGGGGATTTACCCTTATCTTCGGTCACTTGGTAGTTCTTTGAATCTACCATTTTATTACCTTGATATACCTCTACCTTGGACCTCCTTAAAAAAACCTGCACTCTTTAATCCTCAAAATCTCCCAAAACCTTTTTCCATCTCTTTTCCACACATTCCATTGACTCATTCTTGAAACCCAAGCCTTTGCTTACATACTCATCCCTCTTTCCACCTTGACCCAGAATTCCCGTGCTCCGAACAACATTTTATACCTCTAAAGTCATAGTTTTTTCGTCCAGGGTTTTCTTGTATTTTACTAGGCTTACCTCGGATTGTCAAGACTAACACTTATTTTCAGTTTAGCAGGCCACTAGGTCAAATACCCTTGCTTGCAAGAGTAGCAGCTGAACAACTAGACCTACCACTAATTTTAGTTTGATCCTCTACAGGCCAGTTATTATTTTGTTGTTTTACTGATTACTCCCTTCTGAAGAGATATTTTGTGCAGGATACCTGGTTGATTGAAATGATATCACACATATAGTCAATTTCAGTGAATTCTTTGCACTGAGTCTGGTACAAAAATTGTTTCTCAGCACAACTATACCTTTTATTTAACTGAATCTTACTCCAACCTTTACACTGTAGATCCAAGCCCTGAATGTCGAGCTTAGATGGCTGGGCGGATCTTCACTTCCCCCTATACCAGAATCCAGTGCTTCCTGCCAGTGCAGATCCGCCTGAGCACAACAGCACATATAATGATGCGCTAGGTGAATCAGGAGGAAACCACACCTGGTTAAACGGGACATATTTTTGTACACTGGGTGAATGTGGGCCTCCCTAGGCCAGGTCAAATCCGGGGCTTAGATCCCAAGCTAGGTTGAATATCACTCGAAGGTGAGTCAATTGGGCCAGTCAAGGGTTAGCACTTCCAGCCCTGCTGACAGAGTGTGAGTCAT
Organism: Suillus brevipes Sb2; assembly: GCA_011800875.2. NCBI lineage: Eukaryota > Fungi > Basidiomycota > Agaricomycetes > Boletales > Suillaceae > Suillus > Suillus brevipes. The sequence continues at coordinate 8,900 of JRHT02000325.1, read as the reverse complement.
ATATCTATTTCTAATTTCAAATAGTTTGTGATGAAGAGATATAATAAGGACTATCGGCAATACAGTGAAGACATTGAGTATGAATTCTGGAGGATCAATGTTACTTGTCTACATCCATCGGATCATCACATGTAGTGTCATGTAGCCTGGGTAGAGGAAATGGTTGTGCACGAGGACATGGGGGAGGAGGAATCCTCTTATGCTTTTTTTCATAGTTAGTCTTTTGTGAAGGTCTCTACGTTTCTGCCTGTCCGAGTGCTTTCGGCGAGCTCCCAGAGCGTCAAAAGGTGTGACATCCATAAGGTCTGCGGTGAAAATGTGTTTCCCCTTGATAACATTGACTGGGCGACGTGCGGCAGGTGCTCTTGCCATGTGGCCTGCTCTGCCCAAGCATTCATTCTTATAGAAAGCCAGGTTAGTGACAAATATAATGGTAGATTGCTTGACCCTCCAGACGGTCGCGTTACTTGCTGGAAGACAGTGAAGGTTGGAAAGCACCTCCGCAAGTCCTTCCTGAAGGACTTCTCTCTCGCGCTCATCCATGTCTTTCAACAATCTATGAAACTCTGCAATGTATCCATCTCCAGTCCACAGTGAGAACCACTGGGAATTAGCCTTCTTTGGTGATTGAGAGCTTGGGAAAAAATGGACAGTCGAGCTGCAAATGATTTTGACCTTGGGCCCATGCGACCAGGGGTTACACCAGTATGATCCTTTGAGTCCGCCATTACAGGCTTCAAATGTTACAGCAGGCAGTGTGTCAGTGACACTTGTTATCGTCCAATGCTTCATGGCTTCCTGTAGTGATTCTGGGTATGACCGTATTCCTTGGAAGATGTCATCTTTGAGCATGAGCCACAGATGTGTTGTGCACTTCACAAATAGTCATCCAACATGCAGTTACGTATGTGAGAGTTGGGTGGGCCATACCCAAGGCCTCATGATAACTGCTAAAGAGCTTTCTACAGTTGCTTTAGTCGAGCCCATGAAGGCCTCCGACCAATGGGAAACTCCTCAGACTCGGATTCTGCATCAGCTCTGGACGCCTCGAGCCTTACAGGTTGGATGATATCCAAAGCACTGAGTCTGATCATAGATACTCTTCCGCATGATTGACCATCATTTACACCTTGCAACTTGACCGCAGTGAGCGTCGCATATCTTTGATATGATATTGGTAAGAATCAGTCTGGCAGCCTTCCCACTAGTCCTGTATTTGTCTCGCACACCATAGGTTTTGTCCTTGGAACCAGCCAACACCCTTTCGATATTGAAGCATTCAGTCATGTCATTCAGTGATGTCTTGTATGTGTCGCTGTCCATGGCAAAGCTGACCTGGTTGTTCGTGGTTCTGACTGCTTCGTAATACAGATTGTATGCGCTCCGGAATCCGATATGGGTCTGCTGACTTCTTTCCCTCTGCATCTCAGCCTGGAGTGCGCCATATCGTGACAGAGTGTTGTGGTGATGTAGCTGTCCTCTATTATACCCCCCTGCTCCAAATGAGGCCTCTAATGCGTCCAATCTCCACAGCCCTACCACAGGTATATCGGATGTGTGGGGTGTAAATAAGATCCCAACATCGACCAGCAATTCTCCATGGTTCCTATTCATTATATAATTCCAATCCAAGTTGGGTAGATTTCGAAGCAGCACTTCTTCTGGCCCCTGGAACTTACCCCTCTGGCTGTCCTTGGTGATGAGCTTGATCCCCTTTCCTTCCAGCACAAAGAAGGATGATCCAAACATGCTTAACTCCAGTTGTCCATTCTTGATTTGAGTATTCATTCGTTCCTGCACATCCAAGAAATCATTATTTGACAGTGGAATGATCTTTGGCGTCCCCCTTCCACCTGTTGCTCCAGGTCCCCTTTTATTCTTGTATCTGGCCTCGTTGAGCGACTGTTTCAAATATGCCTGCCAGCTTGTATCGGCGCAATCGCCAATAGCAGGAAGAAGCACTCTTTCCCAGAAGATATCCTCAACTTCATTGGGTATGATTGTGACTCTCTTTCCACTGATGGCATTGTCGTACTTGAGGCGGGGGAAGAAAATATACACATTGAGGGTGGATGCAGCAGATGAGATGCATCCAATGCATAGATGTGGGATGGAATCCATTTTAACTCGCATCGACAGCCATTCTGTTCTTCCTCCAGGTTCGTGTGCATCCTCCTGTGACTGTGGAATGAGTAGATCCAAATATGTGTGATTGTGCCTCGAGATGCCTGGTTTCAAATGAAGTGGTGGTGTCATGTAAATTCCAATTGTTCCATGCAACCTAAAAGTCTTCGTCGTCCAGATAATGCTGTCAATATCTACAGAAATTGAGATATCTCCAGCATCGAATTTGATGGCATCCTGTTCAAGATCCACATAGATCATTTTCTCGTCGCCATCTGGGCCATTCGTACAACCACAGATGGACAGGTCGTGGCCATATCTGCATTCCTCCTGAAGTGGGGGATCATACTGAGCCGCCAAGTCGATCATGTCAGAAGCAGACAATATGACGACATCGTTCACTACAACATCTTCTCTTTCCTGGCTGGGCCCTTGCCGGTCTAGGGTATAGTTGCCTGTTACGCGATCGGGTATCTGCGCTGATGCATCATATGAATCCAGTGTTCCAATGGGCATGATGTGTTCCATGGTGGCGATGGGCTGGCACTGATAAAACATTTGAAATGTGCTAGGTCTGATCCGGTACCCATGGTCCACCCAGGTGGCCCATGCTGCAGACAGTTCCATGCCGGATGAATGATAAATCATTGTAGGGTCAACGTTGGAAGGGGGCCTCAACATCTCTATTGTTGGTCCGCCCTCGTACTCATCAAAGCTCGTCTCATCACAGAGCCATCTCCTGCCTTTGAATGCATCTATCACTGGCGGTGCAATGGGACGAGGAAATTGTTTAATACTCCCAAGATTCCAGTTCAGGACACATTTTCTTGATGTGATTGCTGCAGAAGACCTTTGAGTGTCGCCCTGGCCCGTACCATCACTGTCCTGATCGGGCTCTACTTGAATGTACATCCCTAATGCACGTGGTGTGATGCTGTTGCGATCACGTGCCATTGATATCTCTTTTGTGACTTTCAAGAGCTTGGAAAGTCTTGCCTTCCAATGCTGCGATAGGGCGGTTTCAAGATCTGATTCCTCCTCATCTTCATCATCTACATCCTCCACATGATTATTGTTGGTGTCATTCATAGGAGCTTGTAGCATGGTAACTGCAGTATTGTGAGTTGCCTCGGGAGGTTGTTTGCACTTCAGGTATGTCGCACTGACAATAGTAAGTGTGCGGAGCATCATAATGCATGCCGCCATATATTGTCCTACAGCTTGATTCTGTAACAGTCAATTGTTACTAAAACAGAATCTGTCACTGTGCTTCCACTAGCTACAAAGGACCTCATAGCTCACAATATTCTACAGATGTGATTAGTGCTGTAGTAGTCCAGCCTTGAACCTTGGTCTCATGCTCACTTTGACTTTGGCTTTGACTTCTGGGATCCTCAAGATTTACATTAACTTTGAATCAGACGCTCACATCCTGCACCCCCATTTGTCAGAAAATGCTCAAGGTATGTTAACTGTCAATAAACTCAATAAACTAATTGATATATCACATTAATATAGATTTACTGTTTCCTTTTCTTGCACACAAAGGGAGCAAGCCCTTCTAGATGAGTTATATTACTTTATCTCAACATGTCTGAATCTGAGGGATGTGCTCTCAATACTGATGGCTCCCTCAAGGTCACCAAAGATATTGTATTTTACCATGACTCTGAAGATACCATTCCGCTTTGCACTCCATTCTCTGCCCAGCTAACACCATCTACTACTCCCACAGACTCAGATGCCTTCTCAGTGCTGCTGAAAGTGTAAACTAGTGCCAGTTACTGCAAGTACTCATTGCTTCATTTAAATCATGAAGCTCTCTGCTCACCTCTATAATGGTAACAAAACTTGCTTTCACCCATCATACTCAACCAGCTCAAATACCTGCAAACATGCATTATCTAGTGTGACCAAGCAGCTAGTCAGCAAAAGGGTTGCATTGCAACTCTCAATCCCGTTATCTAATGATGATGACTTTCACGCAGCTGGTGCCAATACAGATAACAATACTGATCCTGGTGCCAGCCATACTGGCCACTCCAAGTCAGTCGAGGATGGAGATGCACCCGAAGATGATGATATGTCAATACCTGAAGACAAACCTGATGATACCATCAAGGCCAGCCATTGCCGCACCTATTGTCTGGCACTCATATTGCGCTAGAGTTGGCACCTCACTCCCTCCCGCAGAGCCAGCTGCCTTCAATTGAAATTGCACATCCCATTTCATCCATCCTTCTTAGAGCTTAGCTACCATCATCATCTCCCATTAATCAACCTATGCATGTGCATACACCTGCTGTCGTGCAACAAGACCAAGTGTCAATGTTGAACCTCATGTTGTTGTGGTCTTTGGCTCTCCTGCTGAACTTCCTTTAAAGAAGGTACGTGATGGTCAAACAAGGAGATTGATAGCCTCATTATAGAAGGGGCTGAGAAAAGAGGTGAACTGAATTGGCAGAAAAAGAAAAGACTTTCAAGACATGGCTGAATCTGGAGTGAAGGGTGTTGCTATCATACAGAGTCCTCTACTCTATTTTTATCAACAGATGCCTTGTATTTCTCTCAAATTTCAATGAAGGAGGTGTTTCTCAGTCACGCAAACACACTGATGTGCTTGCAGACTCAGTTGATTTTGGTGTTCTTTAGAATGAGTACAGCTCAAGATACTCTGATTTAAAGGAGGAGAGTTAGATCGCAGGTGTGGAGCTGGATGTGCTGATCCTCTTGAGTAACACAAAGTGAGATTTGCAGAGAATGCAGCTTGAGCCATGTGTATGAGTATTAGACAAGTTTGTATGTATGATATCCACAGGTTCCCAGGTATATTGTTGATTGATGCTTGAAGTGACTCTATGCAGTTGGCCTCAGTTAAACAATTTGTCACAATTTACTCCAAAATGTCCAAAACTTGGCTGTTGCCTTTTTTCTGTTGCTACCTCTGCCCTAGGATTTCCCTATTTCCGACTTTTCCATATAAATCAGAATAAAATAGTCACAGAATATTTCAGAGTGAATCCTACATTTATCTGATTGTAAATAATATATGAACCTATTTCTGATGCTGCAGGGTTAATTATCTGTGCAGCATCTGGAGTCTACAACAATGGGCTCACCACCTTGCTTAGAATGCCGCGTATCCCTCTGAAATGAAAAAAAATACAACTGAAGATATGAGGCTAGACTCTCACCTGAGGTCAAAAAAAGGCAGAGAGATGCCCAAGCCACCAGTAAGCGAAAATTGCGGCAGACAAGCCCACAGGTAGAGCCACAACTTACAGGGGGAAACTCATTAGAGGGCTTGGGATTTATACCAGAAATTTCATCGTCACACCAACCACCCCAGGTTCTTCTAATAATCCTCTATTGCCTAATGATTCCATACATGTTCCGGAACAGTCAATGGCTCCACTAGATGATGCACAACATGATCTGGCCTTCTGCATGCTGGGAACATAGGTTCCCTAGGAAGCAAAGACTGTAAAGTGGGCTGATAGTCACATTACAGTACTTCCTACTCTAATACATGATGTCAGGAAAATGGCTGCACTTTGTACTTCTAAACCTGGTTCTATATTGGTGACACATCTAACTCAGCCATGCCAGAGGACATTCTGCTATCAGAAATACGTATAGCAGAATGTCCTCTGGAACGGTCTTCGAGATGGTGTCATATTCCGTTCCTGAACCTGACTCGTCCAGGCCGGCTGATCCGTTCCCGTCTAGACTTCATTTCCTCGAGTCCCCATTAGTATGTGCTTCTTTCTACCCCTATGTGCCCGGTTCATTTAACTCATTCCCTTTATTCTATTTCATATCCGGCTCCACTCTCGATCGTCCGCAGCTTTATTCTTTTGAGTTAGACTCTCCAGTATATAGCATTAACTTCCGAGAGCTGCACTTCAGCCGGACATCCGACGGAAGTGCTACAGTATATAAACCCTTTGTAACCCGTAGTATTTCCTTAGTTCGAATATCATCTTAGACTTGTCCATTCCTCTTGTCCTTCGGACTTTTGGCCTAGTCTCTTCATCCTCCTCCGAGCCTCGGGAGTATATCCCTAAGGTTAAACACCTCCGTCCCACCTTCGGGTGACCCTTACATAGTTCCGGACTTCGGACATCTCTCGTCCGGACGACTCGTATACCTCCATCCGTCAATATCCGCCCTTCGTAAATTAGGGGCACGTACTCAAGTAAAGGGTGCAGCGCACGAGCTGAAGCCAAGCTCCTCCGGACCATCCGTTGAGCATAGTCTTAACAGATGGCAAGACTGTGGTTGTTCATGCTGCAGCAAAGCCTGGCCCCCTCAACATAACCTTTGACTTTCTGAAATACTACAGTATTTATTCCACCACAGTGGTAGATATGCATGGTACTTGTCCTGACTAACACTTGCATTCATACTGAAACACTAACACATTATTTGTTAGATATGGAGCTGTATGCCAAAGAATCTCATTGTCCTCATATGGAAGGCACAGTGAGTGATTTAATCTTGAGTATCAACAACCCAGATGAGATATGATGCATCCTGGATTGCAATATATATGAAGGCTTGCCTTCTAATCTGGTGTAAGTTTCACCACACTTCATAATTCTTGTTCATCAGTATTCAGTTCACTAGATGACGGTCAAACAGTCTGGAACTGGATCACAAAGGATTGTCCCTTGCTGAACAAATTTGTTCATCCTAATAACTTCTGTGGGCTGAGGTTTTGCCTCATACACCAAGGTGCGGTAGTGACACTGAGCTAGTGGTATGTCTCTTTACATCATATATTGTGATCATATTGACTATCACACTCCATAGTCTTTTACAAACAACTTTTCTTATACAATATCCATAAACTACTTGCTTCCAATATTCTACATCAGCTCGTGAAAAATACATTCAAGGATTACCTTGTTGAGTGGGTGTATCAGTACCTGAAACTCAAACATGGGAAAACAGATGCTAAGGTGATTTTAGATAACATTGGCCAAAGGTAATTTCAATTTTCTATTTTCATTGTAATGATAATTCATCCTTCCCTAGTCGTGTGACACTTTCCACAAGGGCATGGATTCTCTTAATAGACCAGAGATGACTCTAAGGCATTGACAAAGTTAAATTTTGCACTTACACACAATAATCTTGTTACACTTATACAACTTATATTGGTTTACATACTAGCAATCACAGATCATGTACCTGATGCTATAGTTTGAGCCTTTTGATCCTTATTGGAGTTTTGCTACATTCCACATATAAATGTGGTTACAGATGAGACTCTTGTGTAGCTTAGATGCTTTCATACATATTGTACCATTTTTGAAACTAGTGGTGTCCGCTTTGACATTTTCCTACCCCACCAACACTCTCTGATTCACTATGAGCTCCTGATCTGAATGTTCAGTGCTTCAAATGGTCTCTGCTCATTAATTACAGAATCCAAACACATTAAAGCAGTAAAGGAACCATGGTGACATCTAAGCAAGTACAATGCTCTCTGTCAAATGCTCTTAACCAATCAGTATCTGGATAAAATTGCAGCATCAAAAGTTGATTTTACAGTATGTGATAGATTCAAAGGCTCTTGCGCCTTTAGTTAATTTAATTCATTTTGCATGTGGTCTGGTTGATTTTAATTCAGTTCACTCGTTGAATTTTCCAGTTCAGTTTGCTACTGACAGTGATAAACAACACAGACAATGAAAATGCCCCTTTCGCCATTGAGAGTGATGACTTCAATGATGTTGAGAACCAGGGAATTATGGATGATGTGGATGTCATTGCTGACATATAGTTAGCACAGACTTTTTGTATGTATCAAAATTCTCAGTGGTGTTTTCATTGACACAAACTAGGATCTCAATCAATTGATGCCATTAGACTATGGATAGACTCCCCTTGACAAAAACTACAACTTTGGTTTTTCTAGTTTTCAATGTCAAGTCTTTAAATTTTAATTTGCTACTATAATAGCTATGATAGATCTTTTTGGCAAATTGTCAAACAATATGGGTCTATGAGTGTTTGTAAAGTGACATAGAGTCAGGGTTCTCCCATATATCTCTACATAGTCAAAGTAATTTTCCTAATATCTCTGGGCTTGCTAGAGGTGGACTAGGTGGATAGTTCCTCAGCATTCCCCACATTCCACTTGAGATGTGTCCTCAATACCCAGCCTGCGTTCATTGACTGAGTAGTCACCGAGCACTGGTGACTTAAAAATAGTGGTTGAGATTTTGCTGTAGAAGAGTCAAGAATCAAAAGTCTGATGGTCCTCGGGCCCTTCCTCCTTGGGTTGGTGGTGTATATCTCAGGGATTGAACTCTGGTTGGCAAATTGAGGCCAGTGTAAGGCTGAGAAAATTGTTAGTTGGTGTGTAAGTAGGAAGGACAATTTCCTACACACCATTAAACGACCTCTGACCACTTGGCTAGGGTGGGTGGAATAGAAATCCTGGAAAGTCTCATTGTCATATTCCGTTCCTGAAACCTTATTCGTCCGGGCCGGTGTGACGATCAAGCATACGCTAGCCTCGTATCACATCATTTCCCTATAGGTCTACGCGTTACCACTCCCTTGGTCCAACATGCCTCACCCAGCATAAGCCGCATTCCCGCGCACTTACCGAACCGCGTGCCTAGCCCTCCCATGTCCTGTCCATTGCCGTCTAACTCCATTGGTGCGTTTTCCTTTGAGTTTCCTTATTGCTAAAATCGCCTATAGTTGATATTACATGTCACCGCGTGCATACCGGTAGGCAATTTACATATGAGTATCCC
>JRHT02000324.1:9734-32439 GCA_011800875.2 Suillus brevipes Sb2 | reverse complement strand
AGCCAATTAGCAGCTACACGAGAACCCTCTGCAAACGAGTGACGAGAGATGATTCCGGACTTTCCATCTTCACCCGTGAGCCATCTGATGTCATCACGCATCTGATTCAATGAAATACTGTTCACGAGTGATGATACAACTGGGTCGAAGCGGACGGTCTCGAGGAGGCTCTTAACGTGTTCGATAGCAGGTTTCGGGACCGGGAGATACGACGTGGGTTGATTGGGTAGAATGTATGGCTTCCAGTAACGAGGGAGCAATGCCTCGATGCTGGGCGCTAGACTCGGTTCGACGGCTATGAGTCCATAGGATCCTCCCGCTGGCTGCAAATCTACCAAGTGCAGCTCTACTCCAGGCTCGTTGGCAGAAGACAGTAGATGCTGATGCCCAGACGACTGTCCGCTTCCCATGGAGTATCCGTCTTCTCCCAACCACCTAAAAAAATCTTGGACCTCCGCCTTGTGCTCTGGAGTTACCAAGGAACTGTCGATAGCTGACTCTTGCAGCCATATGAGTTGACGTTCGCCGTTGGCGACATACGGAAGCAGAGAGACCGATTGTATTGATAGGCCTTTGATAGCGATGGTGTCGAGACAAGTAGGTGGGAGATGGAAGACGCTCTGTCCTCCGTATGTTCCATAGAAGTTGTCCGTTAAACAACCTGGTGTGGTTTCAACGGTAGCAATGTTCGGCGTATACGGGGTTACCAATAGTAATGCAGAGGCAACACCAGCAGTTGGGGAGAAGACTATGTTGAACTGCAGTCAACGAAGGGCACTGGAGCACCTATCTCAGTTGATAACAAGTTGCGTGCTGTTGCGTGAGATGATTTAGTCTGCTCTGCCTCAAGAACGCGACAAGACGAATTGGGGCACAAACTTCCAGTGGCCCGGCAACAAGATGCAACGTTAACCGAGAACGGAGCAGAACCATTGACGGCGGCCAACGGGAGCAATACGCATCCGCCATATTTAGTACGATAAATTTACCGTGGAATGGCTGGGAGTTTCGCCTTCCCAGTAGACTTCGATGCCATGACAGTCACTCACCATTTTATGTCGTGGTTAGTGAGCAGGGACACCACATCTGAAATTCGAATCATGAACCTGTGAACCACGGACTATATCGACATATTACTACAAATATCACTACACATGTATGTGGGGTATACTAGTGCCTTGACACGATGAGAAACAGGAAGTGAATGATTGAACCTAGATCAAACATGGGGTTATACAACTGAGACGGTGTTGTTGTACAGCTAGGGGCCATTATGGCCATCAAAAGCCAGATTATGATGTTAGAGTCAGGGGGAAATGATATTGGTCGTGTGACTGGAAATGCATCAACGGTATGAGACCTCGTCGTCGTCTGAAGCAACTGGATAGGATAGAATGGTGTTGGTTGGGGACAGCTTCATGTAGTGTGGAAGGTCTCGATCCATTTCTGATGGAGGAACAGCGAGAACCAAACGGAACGCATCTTTCCCATTGAGGTAGAATCGATACAGCCGTTTCTCGCGGATGAATCCCAAGGACTCGTAGAGGGAAAGCGCCGGTGCATTGTCATATTCGGTTTCAAGAACGACCTATTTGGGCGTTAGTAGAGGTCCGAAATATAGAAAATGGATTACGCGCCTCATCAACCCCATGTCGTCTCATGACCTCTACCGAGCGCTTGACCAACGTGCTTGCTGGAATCGGTGGGTAAATACAGATGATTGGACAGGAGCGCACGTGGTTTACCGCGTACCTACACCACGTTTGCGCCAGCTCTTGCTAACGCTGAGCATGGCGATATAGCCTCTATTCGAGGCATGCTTGTGCATGCTCTGCTTGCAGACTATGACACCTATCGGCTCCGATGATCCCGCAGGTATTGCCTGAACGGGTGCACATCTGATTCATTTCAGACGATAGAAGGAGGTCGTAACACGCACGAGAAAAGAAAGTTGTGGCCTTCAACGATGTAAGTTAGCGATTCGAATCTGCCAAATGAAATAAATGATAACGAGACTTACCATTGATGGAGGAAATAACGGTATGTGTATATGACATACGGCTCACTGAGCTCACTCTGCACGAGCGCCATAATGTGTGGTAAATCAGATTCGCCTACATACTGTCTGTACAATATTTCAGTCATTGTCTCAGGTAATGGTTAGGAGCAAGAGCGGAAACACGACTAGTCCTCGAGGCGAGCACGCGACCGAAATTACGCGGTCTCTGGTGGACCTTCAACATTGTTCCCACGCTTATACAACTTCCAAATTCCAGCGAAACACTTGTCTAAAACAACTTGATCTACGCTATGGAGTCCATATCGCGACTCAGAAGCGTGCTTTTGACAAGTCTCAGCTCTCGTGGACATGGAGAGCAAGAACTTTTTGACGAACTCATGATGCACAAGCAGAGGCTGCTTGAGCTGTTTGAAGTAGGACAGAGCAGTCAACAGGAACAACAAGAGCTGCGAAGCGGTAAGTGCTTTGCATCTGTATTGACGCGTAAAATTCGATGATGAGTCTGCAGGAAGGATCACGATCAATGGCAGGTCATTCGCCGTCAATGCGGATTTTGCTCAGCAGGCAATATTCCTTGCCCAGCAGCTCAAGTCCTCCGAGAAATACATCGCAAGCATACTGCATTCTGTCATGACCGAAAACCCAAATATCGGCCCAGTCGCTTGCATGGAAGCTACAGTCGTTGAATTTCATCAAAGACGACGTCATCTCGTCGACTGTCTGCGTTACATCTTCGAGGCTGCAGAGATGGCCGAGTTACCAGATGCACCGCGACTTTACAAGCGGCTGGATGCTTTTTCTAGGCAGGATCTCATCCCACCTACGAAGGGACCAGGTGGAGAGGCATCGCTGGCATTACGAATATTCAAGGAGTTGGAGAACTTGGGGAACACAGTTGCACGGGCGCAACAAGCAAAACAATGTGCCGTGAGCAATACTGTAGCTCCTTCTGGTGGGTGCTGCCTCGTCGTGCGGTTGGTTTCTGATAGACCATTGTTGAAGGTGGTTCACCCACTCTGGGCTACGACATCCTTGGTGCACGCTGCGACTCACTCAAATACGAGAGACGATACCTTGCTACTGTCTACTTCCAGATTGCCCGTCTTGGATGTCTCACAGTCTCTGACATTCGCACTTCCCTCGATTGGCTATCTGTGAATCCCAATGACGCCATGACGTTCTATGTCTTGGCTGCTATTCTGGCTGCCTTTGATTTGGTGGACCCCTCGTCTGTCGGCGGCAAGAATCGCCAACGCCTGGCTACAGACAACGCAATGATAACATATATGAAGCAGAAGCTCTCCCGCAATTCGGAATGGAAGGATACAGGCTTAAAAGCAACTGCGTTGTTAAAGTGGACTCTTTTATTGACCGAGACTCGTCATCGCGACCCCTCTCTGGAGGCCAGGGAGGGTTTCAAAACTACAGAACTGGAGACTCAGATTTGGAATGCGGTCCAGGGCGATGCCTTTACGTACCTCACTACAGCGCTTATCCAGTTATCGCGAGGTTCACCAGCGACGTCATTCGCTGCCTTCATTGAGCTTACGCCCGAGCAGGAGCAACTAAGAGAACCGCCCCACGAAGACTTTAAGCTGGCAGTTCTGAATGCTTGCGACGCGCTTGTGCGCTCGGTGATAACATATGCATCCTCAGAGCTGCGCAAAATCAAACAGCGTCAAGAGGATATCGTTCTAGCCAGCGCACGTCTATTCCGGTCAGTGACGCATTCCGGACAAGACTCAGATTCCCAAGCAAGTCCCTGCAACGACATCGCCATGCTGTACTCGTTCATCGGTCTTCTGTACTCCATACTTCCTCCAGAACGAGCTCTGCAATTCTGGGGGGCTACGCCCCTCACCGAAACCCACCGTCTCACCTACCTGGAGATCACAGAGACCAATGCAGGCAGGCTTCCCTCTTTCCTTCAGTGGGCAGTATGGTCCACCCAAACTCGTGATGTTATCATGACCACTGCTCTATACGACATGCTGTCTGGTTTAGCAAAAGGCCAACAATGCAGCGAGCTCGCATATAATTTCCTTGCTAGAGGTGGTGCAGAAGTTGTACCGGGTAGCAGCCTTGCTACCAGCTCATCTCACTACAGTGCCGGTTCGGCTGTATCCTGGACGCTCATATTCGCTCTACTAGAATCCTGGGCAGTTTCATCCACCAGCCCCAAGCCCCACCCAGCTCCGCAACAGAACTTGGGGACATCGTTCAGTGGCTTCAGGTCATCTCATTTCGCCGAGTCTCAAGCTGCCTCCCAACAACAGCAACAGCATCAGAAACAGGTTGTAATAGGGCCTAATGAGGTTTTGCTTGCCCAATCATTCCTCCGCCTTCTATCTACTGTGGTTTCGTGCTCGGTCGCTGTCCGCCTCGCGGTCTCGGGAAACACGCACTTCAGGGCTATTCCAACGCTGGTCTCGCTGATACCTCTTGGTATACCCTTGGAGCTGAAGGGAGCAATTTTTGACGCCTTAGCAGCTTTTTGTGAACCTGGAGCTGGTGTTGCTGGAGTGGAGATTTGCAGATCAGTATGGACGTTGATGGAGCGGCTAGAGGTCATAAACGTCCGTGCGAGTTCCTCCCGTGTTGGTGGAGTGTTACATCCCGTCAAGGGCGTCGAGGTGGAGTTAGACGAGGTTGAAGCTATTCACAAGCTCTATCCTGCTACGATCCCGTTCCTCAATCTTCTTAGCACCCTCATTCACACTCCAAAACGCCTTTCTTTGAAGGACCTCATCACAGATTCGGAGCCACTGAACACCATTCCTGATGCCCTTGGTCAACCATATCGTCTTCCTGGAATTGGACCTTACATATCCTTCGCCATCGACAATGTCTTCGCTAATATCCCCCGGAGAGAGTACAGGCGACCTTCAGATAGGTGGCAGATGAATGATTTATGCTTGTCCTTCGTCGAGCGAGTCCTTGCCAGCTACGATCTAGAGTTGTTGGTCTCGTCAGGCGAAGATGTCGTCTTGAAGCGAGAGGCCATTGTTCCACTCCTCGTCCATCCAGGATATGACATAATGCAGCGTCTCCTGACAACCTCACTGTTGCAAACCAGTATCTTAACGTACATCGTCGATGGCGTAGAAGGCTTTGAGAAAGGTTTCGCAGATGAAGAGCCGCATTTCAAGAACACGATCGTACGCGTTTTGCGGATCGTCCACCGCGTTTTGGATATCCAGGATATCTTCCTTGACGTTCTCGTGCCGCTCCTGACGGAGTTTGATAGCTCGCAGTTTGTCGGCGTCGCTCATGCTCGGTCGTATTACACGCGTTTTGATCAAGCGTTGTCGTATGGCACACAGCATATTCCTGCGATTGCTGCGTATGTGGTGTACCCTGCATACCCTGAGCTTGTCCTTCTCGCCGTCAAGATTGTCACGCAACTGTCGTCGTCGGTCAGCAACTTAACCACCCTCGTCGAGCACAGCAATGACTCGGATCGTATCCTCAATGGCTTCAAGCAATTACTCAGCGTTGAGTCATTTGACGATGTGGATGCTAGTGAGACGCAGGCTGAACAGGTGACCGGTGCTGGTGCTCCTGATAGAGAAGCGCAAGAACTACTCGATCAAGCGATACGACTTGCCATCCTCGAATTGCTCATCCAGAACACGCGACCAAACCGACCATATCCCACCATTGGCCATTTCCTGTTGTTCGGTGGCCCAGATAACGAGCATCAAATCCAAGATCCACACGCGTTGGGGGTGCACAGAACGTGTGCGCACGTCATCTTTGATCTTGTTAACGCTGGCGTCCCCAGAGTGCACGGCAAAGGCAAAGAACGTGAACGTGAACGCCGACTTGCACGTCAGGTTGATCCATTGTTCATGTCTATCCCTGCTTTGGCAGAGCGCTGCTACCAAGTTATCCATCAGCTCTGTGTGCATCCACGGACATCAGAGTCCACCATGAGGTACCTCCGCACGCGAGAAGATTTCTTTGCCCGTCATCTCGCAGCCATACCTTCCAAAGCCCCGGAAACGCATGAGGAGCCTGTCATTGAGGTCCTATATCATGACGGTTCTCGCGTTATCACTAGCGTATCGGCTCTACGATCATTTATGGGTGTACGCTCTCGCATCCTGGATTTAGTGTCGCTTGATCTCCATGTCCTGACCCGCAAAGGCCACCATAAGGGCGTTTTAGAGGTTTTGCAAATCATATTCGGCTCGGAGGCGATGGTTGGCGAGGATGCGCTCGAATGGGATGTTGATGCGTTGCAACCGTTCCAAGAGATGGGCCAGTCGCATCTTCGGATCATCGAGTCCGTACAGTCCCTCAGTTTTGATTGGTCAGACAGTTTAACTGTTCATCCTGTCGACCTGGAGCTCCTCGGTCAGTTGAACCTCCAGTCCTGCATCCGTGTGGATGGCACTGGGTGCGAAGTCGTTGATAGATCTGCGCTGCTATCCTTGTTGACGCTCGCTCGACGTTCCCTCCACGCCCAAGGCCGAATCACCAATGGCGCGCACGCTGACAAATTGAACGCTGAGACCTCGTACGTCTTGGAGAGCTGTGCGATCGAAAACCATCGCCGCGAGGTCGCTTTTGCTGTTGCTACCGGATATGAAGCTTGGTGGAGGCTATTGGACATCACCCTTACCAAGTGCTTCCAGCGTTTACCCCATGACAGGCGCGAAAACATGCTCTTTGACTTGTTGCACGTTCTACCTACTGCAATTCGCTCCTCTGACATCCAGGAGCCTACCGCAGTTCTGCTTTCAGAAGCGGTACTGTCTTGCATCACGAAACTACGCGAAGATCGACGTCACCAAGTGATGCTACAATCCGCCGGCGGGGACACTGACGCAGGCTCTTTGCCTGCAGAAAGACTGTATGCGCTCCTTCGCAGCATCCTTGACTGCATCCTGGACAACAACCGTTCCGAGTTGGTCCGTGGCAACCTATACGCCTCTTTGATCAATTACTTCCACCTTATTGGAGGAAGTGACCAAAGGCCTTCGGGAGATGCGTCATTGGAGACGTTCGGGAAGCACTCATTGTCGATGTCGATGTCAATGTCGATGTCCCTCTCCGTTCTTTCCTCGCGTGATGATTTATCCCTAAATGATTCTCGGTCCATGCGTGGGACGCCAACCCCTGCGACAAATGCATCTGCGCTAGAGCTTGGTACGCTGGCTGCGTTGAAAAGCGTGCTCGAGAGACTGGTCACGATCATATCCCGGGACGCAATCGACGGTACCGAAGTTTGGAAGACTGTCGCTTTCATGCTGTTAGACTCCCTCGCTCAGCTGTGCCGCTCGGACAAGTCCCGCATGCTCCTTACGTCTTTGGTTCGCTATGGGATTTTATCGAACTTTGTCCAGGGACTGAAGGAAGCTGAGCCACAAATGCAGTACGTGCTCAGACCAGACCCAGGTTCGTGCGCAGTAAACTGGTATCGGGAAGCACACTGAAGTGATGACTTAGATGATCTGAATCCTCTATACGTTTACGAATCGAAGTTGTCCTTCTTGATACGGATGGCACAAACGAGGCCGGGGGCAGAACGGTTGCTCGAAGCTCGAATTTTCCCAGTCCTGAGTCAATGCGAGTTCTTGGATACGAGACCAGAAGCAGATCAGTCGTTCATGGGTATGTTGATTTGCTCTCTCTCAGAGATGTTTCACGTGCTGAGATGTTTTATGAAGACCAGGACTCTTTCTTGCCTTCGGCAATTCAGCGATACCACCAGCTGTTCATGCCAGCACTCCAGCTCGTTGCTGCGATGCTGACGACATTGGGAGCTCAGCATGCTACGGCGAGTAGTCAGGTACGATTGATTTCTGAATTTTGTCCGGTGGATGGGCATTAAGTTTGACTTGTCATCAGGCACTCGACTTTTTATCAAGCCATCGAGAAACGATCATAATTCTCCTCAAAAATGATTCTGAAGAGATTGGCTTGTCGATCGTTCAAGAAATCCACCTTGTGGTGTCGCTGAGCAGAAGCGTCCTGACGCTCGTTCCAAAAACAGAGCTGGTAAGTTTCCGTCAACTTACTCGCGCTACTCAATCGTTGACGATGCTATTCTAGATGTCAACAAATTCTGGGTTTGGTGGTATTCACGGCGCTGTCTTGGGCCTTGCCGCGCGGTGCTTGGGAAACAGAAGCTGGAGTCAAGCAGTCAAACCTCAGACGGACGCAGAGGTTTTGCGAGCTAGCGTCTTTGCATCCGGGCATGGGTCCACTACTCAATTTGATCTGAATTTGAGGCGCCAAGAACGGTTGCTCCTCAAGGCTATCGTGGAGTACCTGGGGACTGCTAGTGAATTCACTGGTGAGTTGGTTGATGTTTGGTTGAGCGCCTGTTTGATTTTTATCTTATTGCAGAGCCTGAGATCACACTGGTGCTTTCTCCTGTGGTCACGGTTCCTCGACATGATGAGCGGTCGTCTCGGTTTGTAGGTAAGTAGTCGTCTTCTCTATTTTACCCCCACCTATTTATATGGTTTGGCGTAGCCACGATACCGACCGTCGGTGATGCTATCGAGGCATTGAGTGGGCTCTGCGACGATCTTTCAGAGACGTTGAAACAAATAGCTGACTTGTCTGCTGAACTGTCCTCACGAGACCACATCCGAGTGGACAACATTCAAGAGGTATGCGTGTTGTCTTTCCCAAGGGTTTTACTGGATATAAACATCTCGTTTGCACAGATCGTCAGCGTGTCTGATCCCGCATTCCTCCAAGATCTAGACATCGCGCAGAAGAGGTCATTAATATTTAGAGAGTATGAGCGATTCAGGAACGAGGCTCAAGATGAAGTCAAAAACATGCTTGGTGAGAATCGTCTCGGAACGCTATTTCTGGGTGATATTCACGAGTGCATACACAGGCACCACTGAAATGGTATTACTGTTGCTATGGCGCCACCTCGTGAGCTATGTGGAGCGCGACTCGTCGAGCAGCGCAACCGAGGCGCCGATTATAAATATGAGAAGCACTCTCAAGCTGTTACCGCCCCCGGATTCTGATTCATTCAGGGCAAACGCGGGCAAAAAATTGATCGGTGCTCTCGCGAGGTTATCAACGTTGGATTTGGTACGTTCGTTAGCTTGAGCTCGTTTGACTCTTGGTGACAGTGATGTTCCTGACAGTCGGTGGATACGCTGGGAAGTGAGTGGCAGTCATACCAGGGATATATTGAGATTATGTCACGGAGGTTGAGGGATACGGTTGGGTTGCATGAGGCTCTGGAGTAGATGGTTCGCTGTTGTCGTCGTCTGTTGTTTTCAAAAGTATCGCACTGCGATTGATCGTCGTCGTTGGAATGAATAATTAACAAGCATTGGATATCATGTGTGAGGATACAATTGTGTTTGATTGGGTTTTTGTTGTTACGGTTAGAAAGGTAGCAGGCTTCCTGCTCCCCGAAGAGCGACCTGTCCACCAAAGCGTAATGTTTGTGTACCTCCTGGGAAGTACGCCAGTACATAGGCAACTAGAGATACTACCTGGACGACACCTGCTAATAGCGAACCCAAGTACGAGCGGACCTAATAGAAAATGTTAAAATGGAGTCTCGTGGTGATGAAGGAATGCAGACTCACACTGATGGAGAAATATAGGGTCAAGCCCAAGCTTGAGAAGTAGACGAGGGTAAATGGAAGTCGCTCTTTTGAAATGAGATGTTTTGCGTGGTTTAATGGACCTATGAGGACTGAGAAACTTAAATATGATAGTCAGCTATGATTCGACACGGAGTGGTGAGACATACCCGAACATGACGAGCAAGCTCCCCAGACTGCAAGGGAGTTATCGATCGGAAGGTAAAGAACGAAGACCTATGCATACCTAAATGCCAAAGCAAATTTTGCGGGATTGATGGGAAGGAATGGGAGGGTCATGAAGGCGACGAAGAAGCAGACTGCTGCGCCTAACAAGCATGCACCGAACCCGAGCAGCCTGGAGGGTGGAATCTGCGCTGAGAAGACTGGTAGGTTTAGGTTTTGAACACATACCTCTCCCAACGTGATAGGGCAAACCATGCCTCATCTTCGTTGGAACGTTCACTGGATCTGAGAGGGATGTAGTCGCCTGCTACGGCGTTGTAGAAGCGGGAGAATGGGTTCGATGATGGGAGAGGTTGCTGGGCTTGTTGAGAGTCGTCTGTGACGCCTCTGGCCCAGCGAAATTGAGAAAGATTGGATCTAAAGCTTTGTTCTGAGGATGGAGGCATGATGAAGGGAATTGAAAGAGTACTTGTGCCAAATTGGGATGTCCTGCGGAAACTGCGCCTACTTCCGAAAAGCTAAAACAGTTATGCGCGCATGTCAGACCCATGTCGATGGCGATAACCGGGCCTGCGTAAATTCAGCCAGCATTCCTATACCATCACATTCGACACATGATAATGACTATGCTATCCTTCGGGAACAAGACTAGAACAACCGTCCATCATGCATCATGGGCCAGCTCGACTTTCGTGCATAATCAAATTCATTACCCGACAGACGCTCTCCCTCTTATAAGGCTCTGGGATTATCCATACGCAGGCTCCAATGTCACGCAATATGATAAACGACCGTACACCGTAACAGCTCAGACGTCCATCACCCCAATCCATCACTCATCCACACAATCATAGACGGGCACCTCCTCACGGCTGCCATCCCATATCATTCTCCACCACCTCGATAATTCCCTTTCAATCGGATAGAATAGATAGCTCACACGCTCCGTCGTTCGAGAACCGGTCTTTGGTGTCCCACTCGGTGCAGGGGCGTTGAAGCGCGGCACAGTACGTGCCTTTGTTGCAGAGGAAAATACATGATCATGAATCAATGTGGCCACCGAATGATGACGAATAGGCAGAATAAGCAAGTACAGGAAGCAGGAGCGGGACGAAATGCCTGACGGGACTGAGCGGATGCTCGTGCATATCGAAGTTTAAGACGCAATCGCTGTCAGATGAATGAGCAATTACATAAACATGATCGCTCTATCAATCGCGCAACAGCGCCAGGTATGATTCAGCCAAGTCCGTTTCTGCGAAACTACAAGTAGGGGAATATACCAGATCCATCACAGACGTCTCATCAACAACCGTCACGCAAATACCCCAAGGCGATACTAGCTACAAATGGAGAAGCGAGCGAATATCAAATCATTCGAACATCAATATCGCAGACGTTCAATCCAACCCAGAGCATATCGGTGGTATCAAAAATAACAGCTCGAGACATTGGAGAGGCAGACCTCGTCGACAAGATGCTAGAGGCGTGCGAGAAATCACCGTAGGTGACAAAGAAATCGTGGACTAATGTTGACCATCCTGGTATTCAGGAGACAGACATCCAATGAAGAGCCAGAAGCGAGTCCATAATCCAGCCTGTCTGAGCAATACATTAGGCCGTGAGGGCGTCGAACTTGTACCCGCGGCATTATCACCGACAGCAGGTGTGGTAGACGAATTGGAGCCAGCTGGCTGGGGTTGCAAAGATGGTTGGGTCTGAGTTGCTGTGCCAGATTGCTGCGTGGCATTGGGCTTGGGAGGCCATGATTTGCTTGCAGTAGGGTTCCTCCAGGGCAACGGTCTTTTCCGTTTCTCCCCCGCTGAAGCATTTCTCTACGCGATATTAGGTGGAAGTGAGTTGCAAAAGAGAAAGAACTTACACGTTTGCCCTTTGCATACGGAACTTCAACAACTGCAGGGCTGCGCCCTTGCAAATCGATTTGTTCACTACTTTGTTTGCGCGATTTCAGAAGATTTCGAGCCCAGTCTAGAGGAGAGGACGGTGACATCACATGAACATCGGAGGGGCTGTGGTAGAACAAACGGCCAAGAAACGCGCTGCCTGGCAGTGCTGAGGAGTGTGTATGGCTTTGTGCAGAAAACTGAGCACACAGATGTCAGGCAAACAGCACAAAATGACAGTGATGACATACATGAGAATGATCTGCACCGAAAAAACCTTGGGGCGCCCGATAAGCAGGCAAATGTGGCTGGATCGGGCGTCGTGTAGCATCAACCTAGAGTATATGTTTGAATGCAATGTTATCTTTTATGACAGTGTCACATACATGGAGTGCCGACTCCTTGGCCTGGCACAGTACGTTCAGTTGTGAGAATGTGATACCATGAGACATGCCTGTCAACTCACTGTTGAATCCAAAAGGTCGGTGAGGCCAGCCTCCGTAAGAATTGCAGCAACATCCCATATATATGCGTTTTTGTCAAAGCACCCAGTGGCTAGTCGCTTTCCGCCTGCCGAAAACGACACGCAGTTTACTTGCTCTGCGTGCTGGATGGGTGAACTGATGGGTTGTCCATTGTCGAGGTTCCACAATCGTGTTGTCTTGTCGTACGATGCGCTTGCGAGGATGCGGTCATTCGGAGATATTGCAATGGCATAGATAAGGTGGGTGTGTTCATCCAGTGCTGCTGTTTGCTCCCAGTTGGTTGTATTCCATATTCTAATCGAGTGATCATATGACGCGGAAATAAGCGTTTTTCCGTTCTTGGTCCAAGCCAGGCAGCACATTGAGTTAGTGTGTCCTTTGAGAGTTGCAACTAGCTCGCCTGTCTTTGCGTCCCAGATTTTGACTGGGGATCCAATGGGTTTTCCAGTCCAGGGCCCATCCAATCCACCAGTCGCAATTAAAGTTGTGTCTGGTGAATAGACGACTACCCACACGCGTTCGTGCCCAGTTTCGATTGATGGGAGTATGTGTTCCATTGGTTCGAGCATTGTCTCCACGTCCCATTGCCTTGCAGTTCCATCGTTAGAGCCGCTCAACACTCTCCGACCATCTGGGCTCCAGCAGACTGACGACACAAGTCTTGTATGCCCCGTCCATTTCGTGACAACCTTGCACGCCTCGATGTCCCACAACCTTACTGCACCATCATCACTCCCGCTGGCTACTTTCTTTCCGTCTGGAGATAATGCTATACCCCACACTGCACTATCTCCGTCTCTCCAGTCTTCTCCTATCTGTTTCCCGCTCTTCATGTTCCACACTCGGAGCGAGCCATCTTCTGAACAAGTTATGATTCGCTGTCCGCCTGGCAGGTGTATGACGCCCCAGATACGACTAGTGTGTCCTTCAAATTTCTGGCGATGCGTTATCGCTGATGTCTCTTTCATTTTACTGATGGGTGAAGCCATGCTCCAGAATTCTTACTACTGATTGTTGTGTCATCTCAGCTTTCGTCCATCAAATTCCAAAATCATCACTTACTACGAGGAGGTCTCAGTGATGGGCGGGCAGCAGGGAGTAATGGCTGGTATGGTCAAGTTAAAGTTGAATACACTGCTTCCTGGTACGTTTGCTTGTGTCGCCTCACAGCCTACACATAGCATAGGCTGTGCAGCTGAAGCGCCCAAGCGCCATTCCGTTAAGCTTCGGTCTATGATTAACTACTTTTCAACCACTAGGGAAGAAGAGAGGCCGTTTGAATCTACTACTATTTTGCGTTGCCCGTTGTCTAACTGGTTATGCGAGGAGATTCCCTCCGCATCTCCGGCTCCAAAACCCTTGGTACCGTCCATTGACTGCGGATGAGCTCCCTGCGATCTATGCATTCTTGCATGCATGCTGGGTAACCGAAAACATGTCTCTTATATACAATGAACTTGGGCACTCATAATCGTATGATATCGAGTATAACTTGAACTCGGTTCTTCGGATTTGTGTAACATTCTTTCCCAAAACTGCAATAGAAGGCCCCGGCGCTCTCATTAATCACAGCTAAGGCCGACGGATAAAGGTACTAGCGGCAGCGCGGCGGATGTTTGAAGTTCTTGCGTGTCAAATTTTCCTGGCTCTCGGACTCTGATCAAGCGATGGTGTCAAGCTCTCATATGCATCGCGTCTTTGAAGTTCGTGTGGCCATACGAGTCAAAACAAGTAACCTACTGGCGATACATTATGCCAGGGGCTGAACGTTGAGCTATCAGGAGTTCGTGTAGGTGCCCTGATACTGTTCCAGAGTACATCGGCTCCCAGATGTTAAGAAGAACAAGGTACGCGCATTACCTCACGTACAGCAGAGGTCTCGACCTCCGACACCTTGCCATGTATAAGGCTCAAACATTTATAGTCGGTGTATATCATGTAGTCCAAATGAATCATGGCGCTTGATCTGTTCAACGACGAGAAACACACATGAAGCACTGCTCAGCATAAAATATATTTAAATATATTCGAAGCGGTGGTTCTCGGTGCCCCTGTCACTAATGCCTGACATGAACAGTATAAAGAAGGCTCAACGAAGGACAAAAAGACGGCTTGCTATCATGCGTAAAATCGATGGCTTCCGACTCTTGAGCACCTGTGAGCATGGATCAGCGATAGCTCACGAAAATCATTAGAACTACAAACCCTCAGCGTCTGAAGTTGTTGCCCTTCGGATAAAACAACGAGGGAAGATTGCAGTCCCTTCTGACACCATTGCCTTTCGAGCCAGGAGAGAAGATAATTATCCCAGAATAACGTAAATGTATGGTCGAGCGTGTCGTCCCACGCCTTCGGAGCTCGCAAGAGATGAAAGGCCCAGTTGTGACATGCATAGTCGAGAGCGGCAGACCCTGGTGGATTTCGTTTGCGTGCTTGGTGTGCAAGGTTCTCAAAGGCCAACATGCTGTGGATGATCTCCATGTTCGGTAGAGAATCGTCTTGCGTGTCGGAATAATCCTCGTCGCTGAATGCCAGAAACACAGAAAACAACAACAAATCCGGCAGGTTCTTGAATATCTGGATTACTTGGAATGTTGGCTGTAAAGCCAATTTTGGGAGGATATTGAATTTGGTGATTGTCTCCAGTGTGTTCGAGAATTCTTTCATCGTCACCCAGACAGATGCCGCCGCAGTTAACTGCCATGCTTGTCCATGGGGCGTCTGCAGCCATTCTCGCCCCCGCTCAGTCTGTAGCCACTCTCGTCCGCTTGGGATCTGCAGCCAATCTCTCCCGCCCTGTGTCTGTAACCATTCTTGCCCGCCATTGGTCCACAGCCACTCTCTCCCATCTGGGGTCAGCAACCACTCTCGCCCATTGGTGGTCCACAGCCACTGTTGTCCGCCATAAGTCCACAGCCACTGTCTCCCACTCGCAATTCGTAGCCACTCTCGTGCGCTCGGGGTCCACAACCACTCTCGCCCATTCTCGGTCTGCAGCCAATCCTGGCCACGGAAGCTCAGCAGCCAGGATTGCGCACTCTGGGTCTTTAGCCACTTTCGCCCATCTGGGGTTCCCAGCCATTGTTGGCCTGTGAAGCTCCGCAGCCAGTCCCGCCCCATCACAGTCTGCAACCACTCTTGCCCGATCGTGGTATCCACCCGCCTGCGTCCATCCTCAGTCATCACAAAAGGAACTTCTTCGGGCATACCGTGGATCTTCGTCCGCCACCGCCTACCCTGAACCACTAGCCAAATTCGCCAAAACAAGGGCTGCTGGTAAGGGTGTGCATTTCTGTTCTGCCAATCCCTCCCACCCTGGGTCCGCAGCCAGTCCATTCCACCCTGGGTCCGCAGCCAGTCTATTCCATCCAGGGTTGACACCCAGTCCAGTCCCTCCCGAGTCCCCAGCCATAGATTCCCTTCTTGGGCCTGCAGCCATGCTTGCCCATCCAGTGTGTCTAGCCAGCATTGTAGATCTGGACTGTGATCTCCCCGAAGCCACAACAGACCAATAAGAACTTGCAGTGGTTTCGGTGGCTGCACGATGAATCTGAAAAAGTCTTTTATGTTCTTGGGGTGATGGCGCTGCATAGCTCGGCTCTTCCTCTTGAGGTCTGAGAGTGAATCTAAGAGGGCCGTTTTATCCGGAATATTTTGTATCATCAAGCGTAAAGAGGAATATGCGAGCAGCGAGTGGGGTGGTGTCATAGGTTGCACTTCAGGGAGGCTGCAGTTTGAGGGGTCCGATACGTAGTCACGAACGGATGAGTGAGATATAGTCACGGGGAGAGTACTGTCGGTAGGAACATCCATGACAGACCGTAGCTGCACCAGTACTGTTTCAACGTCCCTGCCTTGACCAGGTCCAAGAAGCTCTGATATTTGTGACAATGGCAGAGGGTCCGCGAGGGCAGCAACAACGGACAAGTGCAGGAATGCCCGCGCAGAGTGAGCGCATGTGGAGAGGATGAGGTCATATAATTTGTAGACTTCCGTTCCTGGTAGCAGGTTGCTCGTTAGTTCAAGCATGAGCTGAAGCCGATTGCGAGGATCATTGTACCCATCATCGACAAACTTCATCATCGTAGACGCCACAATGAAACGTCTACCTGCTCGGCTTGCCAGTCGCGCAAGCTCATCCTCCGTTGGCTGTGGAAAGTTGCAATGGCGAGTTTGCAATTCTCTAAACGAATGCTGTAAGAATATATATATGTCGTTGTCAACGTCAACGCCATCTAACGAGATGGTAGCAGCAACACCCTCCCCGAAAACCTTCACTGGTATCTCACACACCAACGGGCACACGTCTTTGGTGTGCATGGCTTTGCGAATGTGGTTCTCGGAGCGACTCGTGAGTAAGATATGGGTTACGGGCAGATCAGGATCGCGAAGAGCTTGGCCAAGCAAGGAGATGAGATCAGCAAGCTCGTTTTCCGAAGAACATTCATCCAGGGCGTCAACGATGAACGCCAAAGGCGGACACTCGCGCAGTCTGAAGCGAAGCCTCCGGAGAGGGCGGAGAAACAATGCCTCCATCTGGTCGCGAAGAGACTTGTCGGGGTCCAGGAGCGCAGGATTCTCTCTAATCGCTTGGTTCACATCCTCCCGGACGCTGGAAAAATTGCTGGCAATCTGATAGGCAAGTGTCGCAAAGAAAAAACCAGTCGTACGGCGTTTCGTGTGTTTCCGCGAAAAAAAGAACGTCCCCGCGAGCCGCCTTTCCTTGCTTTCTTCTGTCACTTTCAGGCCTCTCATTCTTTCGGCGACAGAGAACGCAACGGCAGACTTTCCTACACCGGCTGTGCCATGCAACCAAATGAGCCGACTCTTCTCTCGGTCATCTAATGATCCATAGATGTACTTCAGCAGGTCCACCCGTGTGCCCTCCAAACATTGCGGATGAGGTTGACGCTCGCGGGAGTCATATTCGGCACCCTTCACAGCGACCTGGGAAAGTTTCTCCCAAGTTCCTTCATAATCACGAACTGTCGATGAAGTGAGGAAGCGAGTGAGAGGTGGAAGATGGAAACACTGACATTGATCCATGGGCACAGATCGATTATAATCGTGGCAAGGATTAGAACGACTGGGAATGTACCTTGGACTTGGTGGGAAGAGTAAGTTCTGAAAAAATGAAGTCGCGACACAACGTTTTGGCGTCAAGTTATCGGTAAGTTCCTGCGATGGTTTTTCCAGCTAGGCAGCGAGACGATCAAGTGGTAGAGTGATGGAAATACGTCGAAGTAGCTGGAGACTAAATGGATGGAAGTTAGGTGAACGGCTCGCTAGTGCCGTGGAAGGTCCGTTGACAACGAGTTAGGTCATGCACATCTGTAAGTTCAGCTTGAGAACAGTCTATAATTATTACATACTTGACAGCCACCGGCGAGAGATATATATAATGATCGAGGTTATATTTAGTTTCATCTTCAATTCAGAAAACACTGAATGTCACTGGGACCGGGGAGAGAGGAATTAGTCTTAGGGTAGGGAGAGGCACTAGCCTAAAACTACACTTGCATGAAGAACTAAGATTAGTATCAAAGGTGAGGGTAGTGGAGAGCAAGTCTTCGAGCGATATTCGAGAGGGGATGATTGACGACGAGATCCTGACTCGGAGGATCTTGACTGTATTGACAAGATCTTGCAGTACCTGGTAATGTATACCTGTGGTACCGTCACGTCGCACAGTGGAGCGTCAAAAAGCCTTGAGATACCTGGCCAGCGTCGACTTGTTACCATCCCAGCTAGACCACATGTGAAATGTCGTTCATGAGCTCTTTATGTAATACAAAGCGGGATGAGCATAGCGATGATTATATAGACATGATCCCCAGGGAAAACTGGACATGGCCTAAACCGTTGGAATCGTGTAAAATATGACGAATTTGGGAGCAACATATTTCGCTATAGGAGACTCGCTGTGGAGACGAATAGAATATTTCGCATCCGTTGTGATCTTCTCGAATATTGTAGGGTATGTTGAGAATATTCATATCATATTTCACCACATTTCTTTCAGTTGCGTGTGCGAAACAAAATCGGTTGTATTCGCGTGGGTTGTACTGTAATCTACTGATACAAATGCTTCAATATGCGACCAGAAAACACGATATGCGACCAGAAAGCACGATAACGATGCGAAACACGGCAGATCAACACGGCAGCAGCAAATACAACACAGCAACGAGGCTGGCAAGCGAGAGCGAACAACCGCGGGGCAATGAGGCAGGCGAGAGCGAACAACCGCGGGGCAATGAGGCAGGCAAAAGCAGGCAAACGAGAGCAGACGACTGTGGGGCTATGAGGCGAACGACAGCAGACGACAGTGGGGCAACGAGGCAAGCGAGAGCAGACGACTGCGAGGCAACGATGCAGGCGAGATCAGGAAAGCACTAGGGATACTAGTATAATGAACCGTCGGCAATGTCGCTATTCTTCGTCCAGCCCGCATCTCGTTCCTAGATATTTTCAGCGACTCGACAACGGAGAGAGTGGCTGAACTTACTAGCTGCTTGGCCTCAGTATCGTAAGAGTTGATCTGCACCTCATTCAACTTCGAATAGTAGAGATTGAATTCATTAGTTGAACCAGCCGCGTTAACTTGTTTGAGCCAGCGAAACGCGCAGAGGTTCCTATACAATCAGATGAGTAACAATCCTTACATTAGACAAAAACACGTACCGCGCATTCTTCTTTGGACCTGGACGCATTTTCACGCCCTTCTTTGATGACATGGCAGCAGCAAGGACATCAGACTGAGGAGGGAGTGTAGTTGGTATACAAGGCGGCAGAGGAATGTTAGTGCCAGTGGGGTCCACTGTAATTGAAGGGGGTGCCATTGCAGGCTTCGAAACAGAATCGGAGGGACCAAGACTAGCAGTAGTTGATTTCGTTAACGGCCGACGAGTCAAACCAGTGC
The DNA here is from genome assembly GCA_011800875.2 of Suillus brevipes Sb2. Taxonomy (NCBI): domain Eukaryota; kingdom Fungi; phylum Basidiomycota; class Agaricomycetes; order Boletales; family Suillaceae; genus Suillus; species Suillus brevipes. The sequence goes on along the minus strand of JRHT02000324.1, from coordinate 13,348 downwards.
TACATTTGCGGTGTTGTGGTTAGTAATACTGCGCAAATGTAGTAGACACTTACAGAGGATTTGTCAAAACAATGCGACTAAGAGTCGGCGGTATTGTCCCTAAAGCCAGAGGTGCTTCGTTTTCTTTTTCAGCTTCGGGCAACTTGAGTGGGGGAGGAATTGAAGTGTCGGACTCTGCTAGTAGGGGGTTCGTGTTGATGGGACTAGGGCTGCCTTCGAGTAGCACTGGCTGAGATGTAAGGATGTCGGAATTGACTGGCAGGAGAGGTCCTGTGGATTCGTCTGCAAAGACATATTATGTGTGAGTATATGCGCAGAAATCAAAAGATAAAATACCTTTCACGCGCTTCGAAGCACTGCCCCCCTCAGAATCAGGGCTGTGTGTTCGCTTTATACTACTGCGATAGTCAATATTGTCGTCTTCTTGTTTGACTTTCTTCGACTGCTTCAAGAGGTTACCGTCGGCATCAAGGTGGTTCTTGCGCCATGAAGGGTAGGCAGTGCTGCACAATAAGTCTAACTTCCAGCCGTCCGTCGCTAATTTGGAAAGAGGGTGCTTCTCTTCCATGATGCTGTGGAACAGTGTTCTAGTCGAGTGCATTGTTTTGCTCCAGCTGGTCGCAAGAAGTCTTTTGACGGCGAATTCGAACCAGAGGCCGCGAATGGTTTTGCGGATGATGTCGAGTGATTCTTCTGTGATCGCCTCACCATTCTTGTCTTCTAGAAATGCTGCGGGCCCGCGCTTTCCCTTCTGTTTGAGTCCCTGTGATGTTGTCTGCCACTTGTCCCAGTCAGCACGTGTCCAAAAAATGACGCCAGGATAATCATTCTTGTCGACTGGGGATAGACGGGTTGTCGAAGATGTTGGGGAGATACTGGCGCTTGTGAAAGTCATAGGATCTGCATTAACAAGATGAACGTTACGAGCAAGTTCGCGGAATGCTCCCCTGTCAAAAGAAACATCAATTAAACAGCGTGGATATAGAAACATGGCAGCAACATACTCCAATGTCGAATATGCAGTTTTGGCTTTCACAAGCTCGAGCTGAAGTTGAGTTACCTGATTCTGTAGTGTATTAATATACGAGTTGCTGTTCGAATATCCACTCTGGGATTTTAAATCAGTGTAGCGAAATATTCATATAGATTTGACTTACTTGAAAAAGGGAAGAGTCACCCGGACGCTCTAGGTTGTCACTTGACTGGGGGTATTCAAGACCATGTAATGGCGGTAATTGACTGGGCCCAGAAGGCAGTGGGGACGGTGTTTGTATTAACGGCGGACTAGAACTATTAGAAAAATTATAATGGGGAAGCTGGGGGGTATAGAACGTCATAATGGTTGCAGAGAAAGAGAGGCATATAGGGTTAGGGTGTTTGACGTCAGAATCAATGCGCATACAATGAGTTCAAGCTTAGTCATCAACTCACTGAAATTCTTCTAAGTCTTTTCAGTCCTCGTATGCTAAGCTCCGACTACATAGTACATCTTCCATGGCTTCATCTAACATTATTGACTGCACAGACAACGTGTTTATCCAGGACAATGTCATGGTAATGGACATCGACAACCTCCTCGCTGGATGGCCAACCTACGAAGTAAATTTCACGCCTCGAAATCCAGGACCTGTGGTGAGTAAACTGAACGTCTAGATACACTTGATTATATGCTAACAATTGTTCAATAGAAACTCATCATCCGGCTTAAAGATGCTGTCAAGCTCGTTCATATCGAAGACTCCACAGATAGCGAGGCTGAGCTCTTGATTCCGGGCAAACCAAAAGGACGAAAGAGGACCGCTTCCAATCACAAGAATAAGAAACCCAAGATGTAAAAATCAATGTTTTCATCCCGAGTTCCTACTAACACGCTTACAGTGACTCAGTCATTAATACGGACAAGATCGCAGACGATCTTGCGGCCCTCAAAATCACATCTCCGAGTTCCAGGTAGGCTTTGCTTTTATCTCCTTGATTATTAAACTAACGGGAAATTGATTTACCAAAGTAACTCGTTCAAAGCCAACCCGGTACGCTTGGTAGGAATCCATAAAGCTCCTGCCAATGTGTCTTCCAAACGACGCAAGTTTGTCGACGACTCAGACACACCGTGGCCACCTCGTCGCCCCCGCACTCTTAGAGACATCAAAACCAGCGAAGAAATCTCCCGCTTTGAAATGCTTAGGGCATTGCCTGGTGCTGTTGCGGCAGCATGACCTCCTCCTCTCTTTGCAGCTGTCATCGCGTAGTTCTCATATCCGTCTTCACGCAGTTCTTGTACCCAATCCGTCCTCACGCAATTCTTGTACTCAATCCATCCTCACGCATTTCTTGTACCCAATCCGTCTCATTGTGCCGCATACTGTAATCACTAGTCACTGTGAGTAGTAGAATCAATTAATTTCAACGTGTTTATTCAAGTACAAGCATCCGCAGTAGCTCTGCCACTAGCTCGACCCCCTCGTTGTCCACCCAAACCGAAGCTGCCATCCGCATGGGTGACGGTGATTGCACGTGCGACTGGATCATCGTTCGAACGTTCTCTCTTCTCGCGCTTGTCCTTGCCTTCGTCTTCGTCATCGGCAATGATCTCCTTGGGTAGCGCAGCTGGGAGGTTGGAATGGTGAAACCTGTGATGATTGAGGGAACGATGGACGAGATGAGGAAGAAGAGCATGAATGCGGAGGGCACTAAATGACCAAAAGACTTAATCATCCGTCCATAGCATCGTCTGAATCATTATCGCTGTCTCCACCTTCTACTGCATCATCTGCTGGTAAAATACCAAATGATGCCACGTCAAGGCCAGGTTTTTCGACCATAAAGAAGCGGTCCTCGACAACTCCGGATGGTAGTGTCGGACGGTGGGGAACCATTGCGACTACATCAGTAATACTCTTTGCGTCGATAACACGTATCTCATCATCTCCATGATGAGTGCAGGATGCAACAACATGAGATGAGAGTTCGAGAAGTTCCTTATCTGGGAGGGAATACAGTGAGACGACAGCGACATTGACAAAGGACCATTCCGTTTCGCCATCGTCACTGCCAATGGTCTCCGTAGCAAGCTGCGTGAAATAGCGGACTTCTCCAAATCGTATCACACCATCGAGAGAAAACTAAACATGCGGTGTTGGAGCCTTGAGAGTATTTAAAATAAGTAGCGAGAAAAATACCTTGACATTACGAGAAACTCGTAGAGGCTTAGTGGCATCCATTGATTTCAATGACTCCCGCCAGAGCGAACGTGCAATTTGTCCATTAGGCAACTTAAGACGAGCCCACTTGAAGATTTCGGGAGCAGGCTCATTCAGGAAGAGTGCGATAGCGCGTTTTTCGGCACCTTGTGGGTAGGCAGACCGACGATCTCGTTTGCGGAGCAAAGCATAGCCTTCGCCAAGGTCAATTGCACCACTGGGAAGTCCCTTGAGTGGTTCATCGAGCTCTGGAAGCATTGCCTTGAGGGCATTGACTTGCGAGCGACGGACTCCCTCTCTGGAAAGGTTTGTGTAAGGTTCAGAAGGCTGTCTGATCTCCTGGCCCAGGTTTCCGATGGTCCTCTCCATCGTCCACTGGGCGTAGCAGACTGGGGGTCCTTTCTGAATGGCTTC
>JRHT02000323.1:0-32946 GCA_011800875.2 Suillus brevipes Sb2 | reverse complement strand
TTAGTGTACATGTATGATAACTGAGTGACTCACTTTTTGGACAGATCAGGAGAGTTGAGGCGCTGCAAGATCAACTCATCTGTGGTGTCTAATAAAACCAAGGTGCTTTCAAAATATTGCTCTACCGCATCCGCAAGGTTGGGCATAATGGGATCATCTGCCTTTGGAATTCCTACAAGGTCCCGTAGATTCATGACATCAGGACCGGTGATGTGTTCATGCCACTTGGTGGTTAACAGCCAAGGGCTCACCATCCGTTTATCTTGCGGTACTTGCACCACTCTAGTTACTTCCTCCATTTCTTTCCTCATTCTATCTATCACTTCCTGATAATCACAAGACATCTCTTTTGTATCAGCCACCCTCCAAAATTGCTTGCGCCATCCTTATTGAGTTGTTGCATTTTGCAAGGTGTCCATTGCTTGGGAGTTGGAATAGACTGATGTTGTCCTTGATGATGATCGCCCATGTTCAGTTTTGAACCACATACATAGGAGCATAAATGACAAGCAATGCCATCTTGAATGAGCAAACCTTCATAAGGATGGTGGGATCTGCCTCCAGCTATAGTGGTCGGTAGTGTCATAGGAACCGTTATATCAGCCGCTGCTTGACAGTATTGAGTGCTGTCCAGTTTGATTGCAGGATGCTTGTGTTTTATGACTGGAAACGTGATTGGGAGGCAGGGCAATTTGACAGATGAGGCAGCAGAGTGCTTTCAGATCAGTATCCATTATAGTATTGATGGTATCCAAGTATGGGTGGTGAAGTAGCCTATTCTTCGATCTTATTCAATTATCATACATGTATGGTAATTGTGTCACTCACTTGATTGTCTTATTAAATAACTAAAATCATTGCATCTCTTGATATGAGCTGAGACACATTAGTCAATTATCATACATGTATAATAGCTTCTACTCTTACTTGATTATCGTGTTGGACAGAATGACTGAGTGTTGCCTGTGGTTGCGATAGTTAAGGCTAAAGTTATATGTTGGCTGAGTATCATGTACATATGAAATTTATCATGCTCACCTCAGGCTGATCCTCTTGCAGATCCATAGATTCATCCACGTCTGACATATGAAATTTATCATGCTCACCTCAGGCTGATCCTCTTGCAGATCCATAGATTCATCCACGTCTGATTCTTCAACTATATCTAATGACTGATTCTTCCTCAGATGAATTAGTGTACATGTATGTTAGCTGGTATCTTCACTCACTTTCTTATTCTGTATATTAATATTCATTGCTTGATTGATATGAATAGACTGTGAATGGTAGAAATTTAGCATATATGTATGCTAAAATCTATTGGAGCATGCACTGACCTGAGACTTTTTGATGTTGACATCACACTTTTTATTTCTATGATCTAAAGTGGAGGACTCTGTTTGTGGCTGAAGGTGGTGAATTAATGTACATTTTTATAATCAACAGTACCTACCAGAGAAGACTGAGAAGTTGATTCATTGATTGTCTATGATTGTTGGTGAGAATTTAGCGTACTTGTATGTTATGTTCATCACATACCTCAGAAAAATGTGATAGAGGTAAAGGTGCTTGTCCATCCTATTTGTCAATGTCAGTGAGTAGTTTAGCATACATGTATGCTAATAATTTACCTTGCCAAGTCAGTGAGATTTTGCTTTTCTCATATGCCTTTTCATATTCTCTATATTCTTATAGGATTTCTTTCCATCTGCACATCCAGCATCAGAACAATAGCAGTTCAAATGATCTTCAGAATTCTTATGAATAGTGATTGATTGAGTATTGAATTCAATAGTCTCAGTTGTTTTCAAGCACTGCTTGCTATGCTTCCCATAGTCTGATTTAACTCCAAAGACAGTCGAGCAGTTTAGACAAGTATATGGCATGATGAGATGATGGTGGTAGTAAATCTAGAGGTATTTGTGTATGTTTGTATTGGTACAATATCGCTGACTAAGATTGAAACTCAGTTTAAATCTGATTTATATATAGAAGAATAACTGAATTTATCATACATGTATGATAATTAACTAGGTTATCAGTCAGTTGTGGCCACCCTGTTAGATTGTCGCTGTATTGACTGAGTCATCTTACAGAATTTAGTGAACACATGATAATTTTCTTACTAGTCTACAAGTAGGTTGTGGCCGGTCTTAATAAGGTTGCGGCTGCTTTTGTGAACATGTATGCTAATAATTTATTTACTAGTCTACAAGTAGGTTGCGGCTGGTCTCTACTAGGACGATGAGGTTTCTGAGTTGATGGGGAATGTGAACTTCAGGGAGTAGAAGGTGCATGGGTCCATATTTTCCTCTGGATGGTTCATCTGCTGGGTTTCAGCTGCTGGCAACATACTCTGTGCGGATCTCGAAACATCTGGGTAGAGAGTGAATGAAGTCATGGATGCGCTTGAAGACGTTGTTGACGGCTTTGTTGCGATGACGTCCTTTCCACCAGCCCTCGACGACTCCCATGTTGTCTCCAAACACGATGATGCTGTTGCCAAGGCTAGGGATAGAGGCGATTGTGTTTACCAGGAGTTCAAAACCAACTGCTTTGGCCCATCCGATATCTCTCTTTGCATTGTTAGCTGTTTTCCAACCTGGAATGAGTCTCCAAGCGCGCCAACGATCACCTATAACAATACCTATGCCTATGCCTGAGCTGGCGTCAGAAAAGGCTAGAGGAATCGAGAACTGTGCTGGTGCATAGATGGGGCAAGAAACATTGCCTGACTGCAGTAACTCCGTCCACCAATTCAAGTCAGCTTCAACGTCTTTGTCTGGACGGTATGGTATGTGGAGGTTCCCACGGCAGATGGCTATTGTACGCTCGAGGCTGGTTAGATAAGCTCTACCCCTTGGAGCTGCGGAGCAAGCATGCATCAATGTACCGTAAAGCTGCAGCGTTTCCTATAGCATGTGCATGGGCTTCTTTCTCCACGCGTGGATGGAGGGGCTGAGTGAGACTGTTCGGAGGAGTATGTTCCATAGGAAACCAATGTAGATTGTGCTAGCGGCAAAAGGCTGGTCTTTTTCTGGTTGCCAGAAGATGCCTAGTTCCAATGAGGCGTCGTCAATGTCCTGGAGGTTGGAACTGAAGAGACGGTTATGTTCTGATCTCGGCGAGTTATGAGAGAGGTCTTTTAGGGGCTGAGAACAGTCCTCACTAAACTCTTCTACTGTGCCGTCGTCAAAGATCCACCCACCAAACCAAATTCTACTACCGGTCTGATGGATGCCTCGTTTGGCTAAATCTTGGTGCCATTCGGAACGGCTTTGATTATATTCCTTTAGGAATTCTCTTCGGATTCTGAAGAAGATGTGGTCATCAACCCATTTATCTAAGGGTCCTATTCCTTGATGATGAAGGATTTCAGCACCTGCTGATGGTGTGGCACCGAACACTGTGCAGGTGTCTACACAAAACTCTGACTCCGAAGTACGGACTACAGCGGCCGGCCATTGGGATGGGTGTAAGGGAATGGTTCGATAAGCCTCTGCTACGTCGTGAGTGGCTGCCTCTGAACCCGGGGGAAGCCTCAAAATTAGTAAGTAAATAATTGAGAATTTACCCCAAGTAGTGGGGAAATCGCTAGCATCAATGAAAGAATTAATTGAAGGGTTAGGGAATAAAGGATCAACGGAGTGCGGAAAGGAGAAGTTTTGAATAAGTCTGAATTTTCCAGGTTTACCAGGCTTGGGTATGATGGAGAGCGGCGAGGATTGAAAAGGGCCAATGAGATTAAAAAGAGTGTCAGAGGAAAAGGGTCCTAAATAGCGTGACTTTGTATTTCTAATTGAATGCTGGAATTGAAGTGGTCTTTGTACGTGTCAATGGATTGTTTATTAGGAGGGGTTTGTATTGAAGAAATAATGGGAAAATTTAAATTGAAACCGAAACGGATGCCATCTGGTATCTTGGCGAAGTGTGGAAGGAGGCCGAAGCGTTGAAGATCTCTGGCCCATGCCTCTGCCTTGTAGGGCGTGATGGGGTTAGATTTTCTGCGCTCTGGGGCAGCGCTGAGCTCCATGAGTGACGGTGCCGCAGCCTGAGCAGACATGATGCGAGTCATGCTTGGTGCTATCACAGCCCTCTTCTCGTTGCTAGGCGGTGCAAAGTTGCTTGCCGTCTTTGGTCCAGAGGGCTTTGTTGATGCGCTCAGTGATGGTGTCGTGCTTGCCATCCCAAGTGAGGGTAGCTGTGCACTCGATGGTGCGGTGGGGGTTGTGTCCAAGGAGGACGGAACAGCAGGGGAGGGGAGCGCTGGGGTCACGAAAAGGTCTGGGCTTTATTAGTGAGCAATGCTTTGTGGTTCTCGGTGTGGGGAAAAATGTACTTGTAGTTGAGCTATTTGTTGCGTCCTAAATTGCTTGAAGATCGTCTCGCGTGCCTTGTTTAAGAGGTCTTGATTGATCCTGGCTATACTCCAACTGTTGGAGCTTCCAGCAGCGAGATGCCAACGTTTGCGTTGTTGGGCTTGGTACAGTAGGAGCGCTCGCTGCTTGTGGACATCGAAATCGTGGCAACATCTGTGGTTCTGCAAAGCCGACCAAAATGCAATATGCATGTTTACTCTGTCGTCTGGCCAGTCATTTTCTTTTATGATGGCGATCATGCGAGGCGCAGCTTCTACAACATGGGACTAATTGGTCTTTACTCACCCACAGCTCTCCATCTGACAATGATGCACTTCAGCCACCCTCAACGCCTTTGCGGGTAAACGGAGTTTTTGCCATGACCGCAAATATTGTGATGTCTTATTAGTAAGCATGTAGTTACATGAGGCTTACCTTGAGCCTACCCATGCTGTAAACGCATTCTGCAAATAACTGCCTTTGAGTCATCGTATTTATAAAAACCCTTTTCAACCTGCGATGCTCTCAAAGTACAGTTTTAGTTTTTGTGGACTCCTTGCTGCAATTTTCTCTCATCCCATGGAATTTCCTACTAATGTCCCAGGTCTGTTTACCCTAGGTGAGACTCGACTTGATATTGCGGCATGGAGGACGAGAGGGATGATGGTTAGGGACCGCTCGAAGACACTTGCTCTTAACACCATGGGAAAGCCAGAAAAATGCATCCCCAGGAAATCCGCAGGAGCGTAGGCAAAACTTCAAAGAAGGAGCAAAAGCAGCGCTCCAGTGAACAGATCGACCAAGCTAGACATGCTCTTAATTCGAACGCTCAAGAATGCATTCCGCATGAGAGCCCATGAGCGCTTTCGCCAGATACCAGCTGTGGCGACGGAATTGTCGATGTTGAGCTGCATCAGACGGTGCAAGTGAACCATCTTTTGCATGAGGTTGTCTGAGTTCGCGTGAATGGCGCTGGGCCATGGTACTCAGATGGGAAACCACCAACAAAGAGGCTGTGAGAAAACTGAGTACTTGCTGAGCATGGAAGATATCAGGCTATTTACCCGTCCATTGGGAGGCGTTCGTTCAGGATACAAGTCGTATGTCGCGAGTGCGCTGTCAGGAAGTGAGAAGCCAGGGCAAAGACTCAGTAAATCGCGCAAAGAAGCGAAAACGACCAACCAACACGTGGACAACCCAATGACCTGCATCTGATTGATGTTTCGCAAGTACAACAATCAATCACGGTGCACCCTCGAAGCCAAAAAAACGCCCATAGATCCCTCAACATTCCACACGCATCTCTGCGTCGGCTGTAGAACGCAGCAGTGCTAATTGCATCTGCCTTGTTTGGAGGGACGAAAAGCCAGTCCGCACGCCCACCCAGAGCGTCTGTCATGCGGCTTCTCACGTATCGGTTGTAGGTTTGCGTCGACCAAATGCTCAGCGCAACTTCATCCACCTGACGATTGTATGAACACAATGTTGAGTAGAAGCGTCCCACAACTTCATGAACATATCTTTTGACATCGTGAGTAGGATATGAGAGCATGGACAAGTTGATGTGGAAGGAAGTTCAGGCTCAGAAAGAAATCGTATGGGTGTGATTCGATTGCGGCGGCCTCGTAAGCCTGTAGAAGTGTAAGAGAAGACTCGCAAAGCGCTTGATATCACGTACCGGTAGATACCAGCTTCAACCACAGCATCCCACACCATGATGTCTGTCTCTTGCAAGCCAGAAGCAATGCACGCTCCTTGTGCATCAAATATCAAATGCGCGAGCAGCGATGGATTTCAGACGTCTGTTGAACATTGCAATGACAGAGATAAATGAGCTGCTCCAAGGGCGCTGAACGATCGGCATAACCCACTGCAAAAGTGTTTTCTTGAGGAGAACAGCACATGCATGTAGCGTAGCTTCTGATCTGCGTCCTGTTTCATGCCATATCGAGAGCTGGCTGTGCATGAGCAGACAACGAAACTCGAAATACTATCCGCGTACCATTTGCCCAATCTTCATGTCGCATATGAGCACGTCCTCGAGCATTGGAACATGTGGTAATTTGCCATCATGTAGTGAGTTGGAGGTTGAACTGCATATCTTGCGTGAGGTACGCTAAAAATCAAGACAATCCAAGGTAACGCGTGTCCGAGACGAGTGCTCCCAGCACTCTCTTCATCCTCAAAGGAAAAGCAGACTTTTGGCAGGGGAAACAACGAGCCTTCAACGAGCTGAGAACATTGTATAAGCAAGAATGGACTAGTGTACCTCTCATCCTTCAATGCCAGCAGGTATGTCACCTAAGTGAATTGAATCGAACGTCCTGATTTCCGCCGCATACTTCACAAAGGCAGCAGGGGGTATTGGGCCCACCGGCAGGACGAGGATTGGGATATGCGCAAGCGCTGCTAACACATGAGTTCTGAATTGTTGTCATAATCCTAGATTAAAATGAGTAGATATATCTGTACATAGGGAACGAAATCACATACCTTCCTCTTGTCAAGGTCGTGCTCAAGGGTTATCGGATCCGAAGGGCTTTGGCCTCAGCTCGTACGCTGTGCCCCTTTCCTGAGTATTGCCCTGTATTTCACAAAGGCTAGACTATCGCGTCCGAAGGTTCCGGACGTATAGTATATAGATATCCGAAGGTATCCGGATATCGGATAAGCGTATAAAGGCTAATCCGGACGAAGTCCGAACTAGAAACTAACAGAGGTAGACTACCCGAAGGTAGAGCTGAATACGTAGACTTAAGGATACGATCCTAAGTCTCGGAAGTTGACAAGAGTATAGACTCGAGTCCAGAGTATCGGAAGTGAGCAGAACTATAGTTGATATTCGAACTGAGGTAGTATCGTATGTTACACGGGTTTATATACTCGAGGATAGCACAGGAAATGTAAGTAATAGTCGTCCGAAGCTATGTACGCGACATGTGGAATAATATGGTGAAGTGTCACGGATCATACTAGAATGGAGACGGAAATGAAAGGCAGTACGGATCAGTAATGGACGGAACACGAGAATAACCGAGAAGCGGAAGCATAGGAATACCGAAAGGAGAAAGGCTATGTTAACGTTATATGAACAGGAAATGAATTAGAAAGCTTATCGTATATGGATCGGAAGTGGAGATAGAATCGAGACGGAAATGGAAACGGATCTGGGTATCGGATCTGATCGGATCTGGGGTCCGGAAGTCCGGATGAGAAGCGTGGATATATGGATATGACACCTCTGCTCTTCATTGAGACTGCCATAGTAAACACAGAACTCGTCCATAGTTCTGTTTGTCTTGAGTTGCTTGAGGCAGCGATGGGCGCACAACTTACTGATCAATTCAATTCAGAAGTCAGCCGGCAAATACCATCGGTCATGCATACCAGTCATGGTGAATGAGCTTACAGTAGTACAACAGTAGTACGTGTTCAATTCGAGTCGCATACCGTTCGGCAGAATTTCATCCAGCAACTTCAAGACTACATAATGTTAGTTTCATTCTTCGTCACTGCCGTCTTCACAGTTTCTACAATGATCATGTTCCGGAAGAAGCAGATGAGTCAGACTTCATTCGTCTGGTCGTTCTACTTGTGTGCCTAGTATCCGAGTCGTCATTTGCTCTGACAAAGGTTCAAGACAAGCACTGGCAGTGAAGACATTGTTCCTTCCATCTAACACAGTCGAAATTTAATATTTGAATGTTTATCGCACGTCCAACACTTATTTACAGTGACTTTGCTCGCGAAATCGCTTGGGCATGTAATCCATGCCATTACTTCATTCATGCAACGAGCGGAAGGCGTGGATAGAAGGATTAAGTCAAAGTGCGGATCATTGTCATTTTTATGCCTGTCTTCAATTCAATTGTTCTTTGTCCTATAGTTCTTGGAGGCACTTCCGCCCATCAAAGGTTTCGTCGGGCTGGACGCAATATGAACCTCTGCAGAAGACATCCCTGGTTTACCCACACGCAAACAGCTTCAGGAATCAGGAATGGCTTGCAGAACACGACAGGATTGAGAAAGAAACAGAAAAATTTGACTCTGGGGAGCTCAAGACGCTTAGGGCACTCACTGGAGGTACAGACAGGCCTGTTATCCTTCAGTAAATAAGTGCTGACAATGGCACTAGCAGCTACACAGAGGCATCTTTCGCCAGAAGAAACTGACATTATTGAACTCACGGTTGCGACCATCTATGAACTCGACAAGCTCCTCCACCCCTACTTGTAGACATCGAGAATTTCCTCACTGCTCGTGCTACATGGTCGCCCTCCATATATGAAATTCATAGTTAAATCTGAAGAAAAGCCCCCGAATCATCGCGGCTCTGTCGCTTCCATTGCTTCAGATACATCTATAATGTCCAATGCTGGTTTCTCTCTTAGCACCCATTTCAAGCTTGCGGAACTCCTATCACAGGATTCGGCACAGTTCGCCAGCAGGGTATCTTCTCTTGGGCGTGGAAGGGTCGCTGTAGCTGGCAAAGCTCTGGATAAGTTGATGGACAACAGTCACAGGGAGGAAAGAGATGAGTCGCAAACATTTGATGGTGAGGGGGTCAGTCTTTGATGTTTGCTGCTAAGTTCTAACCAATCCCATTAGATATATTTGGGTTGCATATTGCTCCTTCCCTGTCGCCGACGAAGACCAACCAGAGAAATGACCTGCTGGACAAGGTTGTCTCGCTGAGGAATCGTCTTCGTTCTATCGGTATCAACGAAGGCGTCGGTCCATCAAATTTGTAGATGTGAGTGTTTGCGTTTTGGAGTGCATACACCCTCGTTTTATCTGACTGTTGTACGTGCACCTTTGTTGAGAGTTGGAAGTAGGCGAGAGACGTACGTCCTGGTTGCATATGCCATTTCAGCTAATTCTCCAATCCTCCTTTTATGCTTGTTGCCAACGACAACCCATTGGATGGATATTGTTGCTCATCCATCACAATTCCAATTCAGAAAATAGTCCATGTATTTCGTTCTTGGCTGCGTAACATAGGTGCACATCTCCAGTACTTCTCACAATGAATTTTGTCTGATGAATCTCTTGTTCCCTAGCTACGAATTCCAGCACTATCTCGGGCCGAGGACTTTTTGAGCAAATTTTCGACCACACTGCCGCTGCCACCAATGTCATCGAACTTTACTGGTAGAAGCCAGCATCCCTTGAACTTATCTTCATCATCCTGCCACATCTCCACGCCATGCCCCACAACACAAATCTGAGTCCCTCAACCCTTCGAAATCGCAACACACAAGCTTTCCAAGGCCCTAGAGATTGTGGGCATGAGGAGACGTGTGCTTGCCACCACTAGTCTCAGGCCTATTTTGCAAAGCGCATTGAGCGCTGAACTGCAAGACAGCGCGGAGTCAGTACGGTAAGTGTCCCGTTCACGCTTGCCAGCCGCGGCACTCACGTTGCCCTTAGAAAGCCCCAATATATCTGTGCGGTCCCCGGGCACCAGTTGTATTGGATCGCACACTAGTGGCCATTGAAGCAGCCACTGCCGCTCACCAAAATGTTGCAAATGATGGTCTCAAGGTATATTGTTTCAATTTTGGCTAGTATCATAGCGCTCATATCATTGTAGGGTGATCTTATCAGGAACACCCAAGTCGTGCAAGTGGTACTGTGGTACCTTTCGTACACTCGGCCGCTTGCCCAGACTTTGGCCGCAATGTTTGAAGTATCTTGGCCTGCTTACTATGAGAGGTACTGAGTGGCCTTCGAGGCAGTTGTATGGGTTGAAGATGATCCTGGACAATGGCTGGGGAGGGCCATTGTGTGGAAATTGCAGGTTCTTCGGCACCGCGATGGCCTGGATGGTGGGCCTACAGCCATATTGAAAGACCTAGGGTTTTTCACAATGTATCATAGAATACAAATACACACTAATTTTTCACTATTGCATTGGCACTCAGAACATTGTGTGGTTACAATCATGTGCATCCTACAAGTGGTAGATATTGGGTTGTAGGTAGAATTTGAGGAAGAATGAGAAGTGCCAAATCAGCCACCAGGCTTTTTTGTGGATGGTTTAGGCTGTACTGCATAAAAAAGGTAGTTCAATCCATCGACCCCTTAAGTTGAGGTTCCTGCACGCATAGGGTCCCTGGAATTTATTACTTCATTCTTCGTGAGTATAGCGCTTCTATTTGTGTCTCGTGTGTAGACATAGTATTCCTATTTTTCTCTCTCTTATAACATGTTGTAGGCTCGGCAGCAAGTGGTGGCACCCAGGCAAAGTTTTCCTCAAGGTCACCTCGACTTCGAGATTAATGCCAGTCTCTTCACGGGTGTGCATATGGGCATGGTGACAACGAGTGGACTTATCAGCTTCGGTAGCTTTCTTGTCACGGAGATAATGAAGGTTTGCACGAATTTTTCCTAGAGTTTTGAATGTTTTGACTGACAGATTGCAGTGCTTCGCAGACTGTGTTGTCCCGAGATCTGAAAAGAGTCGTTCGACATCTCCAGTGTGTCCAACGATCGAGTGGATCGTGATCGCAAAGGCTTTCAGTGGGTAAGTTTCTGTGTTAATGGGGAAATTCTTCCACCACAAAAGACCATCTGCTTGCGCTCCTGCAAATGGTGCTACTGATTGATGATATGCTTGCAGGTTGTTGGCAAGCTTCTTGGCTTTCAGCTTGTCCCATTTCCAATGCTTCGCGATGCCCATTGCAACCCTGAACATAAAATTGAAGGATCGTCCATTGGCAACTTGTGTTATGGCCAGTTCTCGACACATTGGGTGGAGGAAGAGGGCGAGGGAATGAATTTCGGTATTGATTGCGTGAATCAACGATTGAATACTGACTTGGCGTGTAGCCAAAAGCCTAGGTCATGTTCGTTTGAATCACAAGTAAGCTGTGACATTTTCTGTGAGCAGCAAAGTAACTCAAGCATACAGTCGGCGAGTGATGCTTGGCGCGATTCAAGATTGCCGATGGCATCAACAAGGGATTTGACAGTCAAGACAATTTGTTCAAGCCGCTTCCAGTACAGCAGGTCATATAGAACAGTTGTGATGACATCTGATGCAACTGGGGTAAGGTTGTTGGTCTTTTTTTGTGCCTCTGGCCGCACACAGATCAGTGACAGTGGTGATCTTTTATTATGACGAGGAATCAGTTCTGGTCTCAAGTGTTTGTGAGTGCATAGCTCACCGATAGTCTAGGACACTAAGACAGTGCAAAATCAGCGGATAGAATCGTGATTCACAATTCTGCTTCAATTTTCGACAGATATTTTGTTTCTTTGCTTCGTCATTGAGTTGACCGCCCCAATAATGGGAGTTGTTGAAGAATGCAACAATGTGGGTTGTTTGGGTAACAATTTTCTTCATGGCAGGAAATGACATTATATTTCCGATCATGGTGTTTAAGGTTCTGTCTGGACACGAAAATTCAAATCGAAATTCAACTTTGGCGTCATGTGATTTTGCTCCCACGAAAATTAGTCATGCACTCCGCAGGACAATCAATAAGGGTGTATTTGAATGATCCAGCGCTGAGCACACTGTCTCAATACCAACACCATGAACAACTATCAAGTGTTGCTGCAGCAATGGCACACAGAGGAAATCCGTCGGCGCCGGATTGTTTTTATCATCACCTGTATTGCTTCACAAGCTGTATATCTGTACAGTTTATTATTCCTCTCTGCAAAACCCTGTATTCCATACCTTGGCAGTTGCAGATGGTGGGCGAGAGCGCTTGCCTGATGGAGCATCGACATCAGACCCAAGAGCACTGGCCTTGCGCTTGTCAGTGCTGAGGGCGGGCTTGTGGAAGGAACTGTGGAAGGAGCAATAGGTGAGGTAGGAAGACAGTGGGCCATATCCGCAGAGATTTCATTGGTGGCCATGGATAGCTCATGGAGGTTGAGTTCAGTGGAAGGGCGAGCGCTAGTAGAAGCCGGTATGGGAGGTGGAGGCATGCTAGTAGTAGACGCGACCGAGTCGCCCCGTTTTTTTCTCCAGCGGACATTGATTCCCTTGGCCTTTGTGCCAGCTGATAAGAGGTCAAATATCTCGAAATGGTCGAATCCTTTGGCCTTGAATTGTTTGGCCGCTGGATTGGACTGGAAAAATCAGGTTAGGATCCAGAGCGGTGATCTGAGGGAGCGCAGTACTCACTTTCCAATATCCCGCCCAAGCACTAACAGTGTGTTCATCTATAGTTGCCCCCTCCTTATCTGTCCATGTGAATCCTGATGCTGATCCGCCAATTTTGATAGCCTGTGCAGCAAAGTAGGCACTCTTGAGGGAGGAAAACTTTGACTTGAAGACCCCATCTGTCTTCAGCCCGCCCTTCTGGTTTTTGAACTCCTGTGCAATGTGCACAGCAGCTCCCATGTAAGTTTTCTTGGGGAAGGTGAGACCATCTGTGCCGGTCCTGTTGTCATAGAGGTACCTCAGGAAGGAGACCTCCTCTTCCAGGCTCCAATGAGTGGGCTCTTTACGGCCCTTGGGTTTGCTTTGAGACCCTGGTTCTTCGCCAGTGGTGTCTCCAGAGATATGAGAGGCAAGAGACTGATCAGAATCTGAGAGTTCCATAACGTGGACAGGTGGTATTACTGTATCATTGATAAGGACTTTGTGCTGAGGTATGCTCTGAAGGTCGTGGGAGCAAAATCACATGACGCCGAAGTCGAATTTCAATTTGAATTTTCGAATGAATTTTCATGTCCAGACAGAACCTAAACTATGCAGGAAGCATGCAAATGTCTGAATTAAATATTAGTATTTTTAACTATCTTGAATGGCGAGCAACCAACTCACGAGAACCCAAGGATACATCTCCTGAAACTTGCGGCGATATGATTGCATAACTGTCGGATTATCTGTTGTAACTGCAATCAAATTTCTTCCATCTCCAATCCCCATGCGGTTCAGTGCCTTCTGTGAGACAGCGACAAGATTCTCGGCCGTGCCTCGCTGTCCAGTCATATCTTCCAATGCAAGGACAATTGGATGGTGATTCACCTCGACTGCGAGTGAACCGTAAAGACTTCATTTCAGCAAATCCTCCCAGCCATCAATTAGCAAGATAAGACATTTGTGCTCCTTCAGTCTGGCAATGTCCTCATGCTGTACACGAGCAGCCTCACTGTCAAGAAGATGGTGTGATAGGACATAACAAGATGGGGATTTGTATGATGGGTGGAATTTCATCAAGGAAATCATGAAAGCACACTTCTTCCCCAGCACGGAAGGGAATGTTTGCATGAATAAAGAATCTGTTAAAGATTTCAAATTCAAATGAATAGTAAATATCATTAATACAAAATTACACACTGCAGTAGCTTTGTGTTTGCTTGTTTCATTTGCTCTTCTGACAGGGGATAATCTGCATACCCAAGCAAAGATGACACCCCCTTACGCTTCTTGACCGGAATGACAGTGCTAGTGATGACATCACTTGCAGTGGTAGACTGGGAACCACCTGTGAGGATGGTATCTGATGTTGCAGTATTGCCTGTCTTTTTTATGATGAAAGAACATGCTTGTTGGCGAAGAGCAGAATTGACTTTTGTGCACTTGTTTGCGATATGGTTGGGAAGGAGGTTGTCACAGCCTTGGATATGTCCACTGGGAGATTCATCACTATCACCACAGTGTTTACACTTCCAAAAAATAATGATTGGAGTTGTTAGAAACTTTTCCCAAGCGCTCGAAGTTGTCAGTGATGAATGAAGCAACAGGGCGGCCCCCAATGTTTGACATAATCTGGGACAAGCAATGACACAAGTTCCAATGGCATGATTTTATTCGGGTTAACCAACTGCACTAGTTTATAAAGATCACTCTCCGCGACTGTGGTGGTTCTGCCAGGTTCTGCCAGTACACTATTGAGAACCTTCTGCCATCTGCCTGGCAAAACCGGTATTGCCATAGCCGTCGGCAGAACTCTGCCGTTCTGCCCACAACACTATGCGGATGTGACCACTAGAGCTAACTGCTACTAGGGCTTGCAATGATATATTCAACACATAATAAAAACTCGTAGATGGTGACTGGTAATGAGATGGTGGTGGTAAAAGGTAATGGTGTGTATCTCAAGTGTACCAAGTGAAAATACACATGGTATGATAATGAAATAAATGATAAATGGAGAAATGCATACCTGGGAACTTGGTTGGACATGGGAAAACACTCTGTGAAGTCAGGCACCCTATGGCGCTTAGGCAAGGGAAAGTTCGCCCAAGGCGCGCGCAGTCGCGCAAGTGTTGCCTATATCGTGTTTGTGTCGCATAAGTCGCGTGCGTTGCGTGAACGTTGCGTTTATTGCGCTAGTGTCGCATTGTATGCGTAGTACTGTAGACTCAACCTACATTGCAATATATGCCATTGTGAGCCTACTCAGGATTGAGTCTCTACAGCAGCTGTTGTAGATGAACATACCCCAGTAAAGTCGAGCTTCTATCTCAGCAGTGTCGTCCAACACAAGCGATACCATCCCTATGAACAGCTCCCTCCCTCCCATTGTGTTCCCCCAGAGTGCGATCTCTCATGCATTCATGAAGACAATCGGGCATTTGAGAAGATGGAAAAGGGTATTGAATTTGAGGCAGACTGTGGATACGGGCCTTGTGGTTCCTAAAGCGTGAAGGAAGAAGTTCATAGTCATATTGATGTTGATTCTGTGTGATGGAATGCAGGAAGAGCAAATAATGTGACTCAAGCACACGACACCCTACCAGCCTGAGATAGGTAGAAATTAAATTAAGTAGTTAATACACATCATGGATAACCAAATTGCCCTACCTACAAAGCTAAGTTGCTCATTTTGATTATGGACAACCATCTTGTGACTGAGAACCCATAGAGAGGGGGAGACATTGAGTAACAAATATCACACTTTCAAGTTGGCATTCTCAGAAATGTTTGAGCAATCAGGGACCACTTGACAGGAGAATGAACAACCCACAAAAAACTCAGAACATGTCACACGACGCAGACCTTGAGAGTTCTGTTCAAAAGCTTGAGCCTACTAAGGTAGACGACATTAAAATCCAGCCACATTTTGAGACACAATTTGGCACAACTTATTGCTCTTTCCTTATCCACTTTCCAAACATTCTTTTGCACCAATCTGTTTCTAAGACCTCTCTGGATAACTTGACAGTCTCAAATTTTCTCGAAACTGAAATTCGAGAGAGTTATTTCCACTTTTCTATTTGTTGTATTTCATCTCCAAATACATTTCTGACGCTACAGGCAGAAAATTAAATATTTGTCCTGTAGATTTGGCCACGTCACATGATACCACTTTAACTATATATAGTAGCTTATGTAACACCAGGCCGTGCCACAATCAAGGTCAGCATTACTGGTGTGTAGTCAGTCATAACTATACTCCTTTGATACTCCTAGTAATTTAAGTGTGGATGTAGGATAAAATAAAAAACGCTTATGGATTGAAAATACTTTTTTTTTTATGTTGTCAAAGTGATTTTTGAGGCAAATAGTGATTTTGCATTTCCAAATTCTGAGATTTGGCTGTGGGAACAGTCATGTGATCACATGGCGGCACTAGTTGGATTTCAGTGTTGTCTACCTTAGTAGTGGTAGTTGCATGCTTGCAATTGGCAAGACAAACTGGCTGGGATGAAAGGAAAATGTCGACTCATGGGAAAACCCTGCAAACAAACAATTTCATGCTGTCTCTTGAGCGAGAATTTCTTCCTTCCCGCCTAATCCGTGAGTGAGGTCATCTGGCCTTGTGGGAGTTTCTGCTCCCGCATCATACATTTTAGGTTCAAATCAGTGGTGGTAAAGATCATCTGGTCTCAAGTGAGGATCTCCTCGCTCCCACTTAATATGTGAGTCAGGTCATCTGGCCTTGTGGGAGCTTCTGCTCCCACATCTCATATTTTAGTTTTGAATCAAACAGAGGCAGTAAAGGCCATCTGGTCTCAAGTAAGGATCTCCTCACTCCCACTTTCATGTACATGTAGAGGTTCAAATGAATAAGCCTATGCTACAAGTCAGTGCGTGAGATATCTGTAGCAGTGTACGTCTGATCTGTCAAGCCATTTTTATATATAGAGACATAAGTTGACGTTGTGATACCCCAAGATAGCAGAGACCCGAAAAAGAGTCGCAAATAAGTCAGGAATGACATCACACCTCACATATTTTAAGTTTTGAATCATACAGCAGTGGTGAAGGTTATCTGGTCTTGAGTGAGGATCTCCCGTCTAGTCCACAGGTAAGGTCATCTGGCCATGCAGGTGTTTCAGCTTTCGTATCTCACGGTCTTAGCTGTGTCGATTTCTGACGGCCTTAATTGGAAGAAAAAATTTCTTGCAGCATACATGCTTGAAGTAAGTATAATCTCCTCTTTGCAATATCAAATGTGCCGAAGTTTTTCTGTGTACAGACTTCAGGAAATTGTCTATAAGATTTGAGGATTAAATATATGATGTGTATTATTGTATCTTCAGGTTGTACTAGTCACTGCTTTACTATGCGTTGGAGAAAGGGAACAGAAGTTGAACATTGAATGTTGAATGTTGAACACATGACATTGATCTGTACAGCACCATCACATGAACTGTCGGTACCCTGACAAATAATTAATAAACATGAATCTTGAAAAAACATCGCGAGTGAATCATGAATCAATAGGACAGCAGCTAATACAGTGTATAATATGAGGGTAACCTGTGCCAGCTGAAATTAGCCTTGCAGGATTAAGTTGATGATTTGCTCACCTATTAGTAGAATGCACGATATTCATAACAATCCAAATATCCCTTGGTTCAAAATTGTGTCCGGCTGAAGATTCTTGTCAGGCTCATACTCCAACTCGTCATCAATCAAGAAACCTGAACCTGAGTAAAGAGCCATGGATGAAAAATTTGAGCCCATGTGGTGACCTGTCAAGTACTGTGACCCCTCCTGAACGGGCATCTGCATATGTGCAGACAATGATGATTGCAGAAGTGGTTTGACTATCTCCTCCAGAGTCATAGGCACATATATGGTGTGTGATGGTGACGACAACCCCAAGAAGTCATGCAAGACTTTACTGCAAATTATGAGAGTGATCACCATTTCATTGTAACAAACATCACTTACAGACCTCTTTCATGAAGGTCTAGAAACCGTGCCTCCATTGACACCTTATGGAGAGGGTCATTTATGAAGTCTAAGATGGACTTGTAATACGCAGCCTGCCAACAGGCATATCTTTTCACACTGAACCGCAAAATATGAGAGGAACCTGATTAACGCCCTTCTACCAGCCTGTCCACGGCACACTGGGCCTAAGAATTGTGCAGAAGTAGTCAGTAACAAACGCGCAAGGTGTCAACATATGTTACTCACACCAGCAGCACTTTCTGACAGCATAAGAGGCATGATGGTCTTGATCTCCACCCTCATACTTAGGTCATGAAATGGCGTAAACTTTCTAGCATACCATACTACCAGGTGTGTTTGTTCCAGTGCTAGGTTTGCAAAAACAAGTAGTTTAATTGAGTTCACAGTAAGCTCCTGGCTGTGTAAAAAGTATGTCCATTGCTAATTGGATTAGACCTACACGTTGACCTATGTAGTTCTTTCTTGCATTGCTGCCTTCATAGCTATTTCCAGCTTCTCGCTCAGCTGCCTTGATATTTGCCATTTCTTGCTCCCACACACTCAGAGGCTTGGGTGCAGCCTGGTACCTCTTGTGAGCCCTATAGGCTTCAGGGGTCAGGTCTACTTTGAGGGTCACAAATAGAGTGTCTGTGAAAACAGCCAAGCCTAGCGACTTGGTCAAAGAATTCTGTGTTGAAGCATACAATGTCTGTGCTAATCAGATTTAGTTCAATAACATCAACAACAGGACCTACCTTATTCTGGATGTTGACAAAATCTGACACATAGCTAATAGCAAGCCATTCTGAAGAAGGGTCGTCGAGGCGCGCCAGGATATAACATAGTATGTTGTCCTCAAGATGTTCTTGAAGTTGTATCAAATCCTTGGTCAAGGAATCGACAGTTGGCAAGGAGGCAACAGAAACGAGAGGCTCTGTCTGATGGTATGAGATGATGAGCTTTGAAACAACCAGTGAATGATACAGTTGAGATCAGTGCTTCTTTGGCATGTGGCCTCACTTCTACTTCAAAAACAGTCACGTGTACACATTCAAGTTGCACCATGACAACAATACCAAACACCTGGATGACTTCCTGCAACTTCCAAGAGTGCACTAGTGGAGTCTTACCCTATTGCCATGGCCCGAACCAAGCAGACTATGGAAGGGCCCGCCAAGTGTGTGAAATTACCCAAGTTCAAGACGTTCACTGGTCACGGCAGTACAAAGCTTATAAAAACTGTTCACCCCAGCTCAAAGGCAGCAGACACCATGTTGATACCACCCCATCATGATTGTGTGAAGGTTTTCTTACCGAAACCCTTGAACCACAACATTGTAAGCCTTTACTATAACTCTATTCTGTGTAGCTAATGGATGTCGACTCCAGTACTGTTTTTTTTTGCTGGGATGGTGGCACCCTGTACGATTGCTTCAATTGCCTGCGCGCAGTATGCAAAAAGTGTGTTATTATTCCAGCGGAGTATCAGGAGCGTATTAAAGACGAAGATGTTCATTTTATATGCCCTAGGTGTCATGAGATGTGGGGAAAGGGTCATGCTGAGATGCGGGAAAAGGATCATGCTGAGATGCGAGGAATGGATTGCGACAAAGACTCAAATCCATTGCCCATAACACTATATTTTGCAGGCTCCTTCCCACCACTTGTTCGAGTGTAGAGGGGCAAATTGCGAGTGAGCATAGAACTGTGAGTCACATGCACCAACAAAATTTCATACTCAGCCCAACTTTAATTCCCCTCGCACTCTCACCAGCGGCTGGAAGATAACATTTGTCAATATCGTCAGCCACCGTACATAACAAAGTGGAATGTGAATTTAAACCATTAAGACTGAATGTAGGGTTAGGTACATTACAATTAATATTGAGTATTTCGTCACCAGTTATACTCTGCTCATACTATGTCCGAGTCAATGCAGCGCGCGGTAGAAGAAACTATCGACGTCTTGGAAAGAAATAGCATCACAGCATCTCAGTTTATTCTCTCATTACTCACTTGCCGACAGTTCAATAACCATCATGTTGTCCAAGATTTGATATTCCGCATATGCCAGCCTTGGCCAGAGATGCAGCATTTTGCTTGCCTAGCATGTTCAGAGGGGTGACAATGATTTGAATGCCACCATCACGGAACAGTAAAGGCAACCAGAATCCAAGTGTTTTCCCCATTCCAGTGCCTGTCATGCAAATGACATCCTGGTCCCCTTTGAGCAAAGTCTGCGCAACTTTGAGCTGCCATAAACAAGGCTTGACACTGAATTTCTCGAGAGCGCGTGATCAAATGTTGGCGAATGTTGGTATCTGCTGACTGCCAGAAGTATCTTGATTAGGTGCGAGTGCGGCCATTCTGATGGTTGTTATAGCCTATGAGCATAACCGGCGAGGATGTACTCAAAAAAATAACTCAGTTCAGTCTTAATAGTTTAAATCCACATTCCACTTCATTATGCATGGTGGCTGACGATGTTGACAAATGTTATCTTCCAGCCGCTGGTGAGAGTGCGAGGGGAATTAAAGCTGGGCTGGGTTTAAAATTTTTGTTGCAGCACGTGATGAGTTGGTCTTAGTAAAATAACACCTCACTCGCAGTTTGCCCCTCTACACTTGAACAGCGGTGGGAAGGAGCCTGCATATTTCATAAGTTTTCTATCTCTTAAAGATTCCTTCATTACCGATACATTGTGATTAGGGATTTGTGGACAATCAAGGAGTGCTGGTGCTGCCCATGCTCGCCATTGTCCATGGATGCGTCGAGGTGACCAGTCGGTCACAAGTTTGCAGTGATGCAATCCTTATTCTGCACTTTGTTCTAGAGACCCTCAATCCTTCTGGATCGCCCGCTCACTTGATGCCCTTGATCTTAGAGCCATATAGGCTCAAGGACAACATCCGGTCCCAAGAAATTATCTTCAACATTGGAATGCCAGAGAAGGTCAACAAGCATATCAAGTTCATGAAAGACCTTGTAGGCTGACTGAAACCCGCTGAATTCGAACATGTAGAAGTTTTCATTTACACTCACTCGGAGACAACACAAGGCGATATCTTGGGGGGGGGGGGGGGGGGGGGGGGGGGGGGGGGGGGGGGGGGTTCAAAGATGGCGAGGTTTCGGGAAGGAGGACATGAACTCAGATACGGGGTGCACCTGTTGCATACACTACTATTAACAATGTAATCTGACACTAAGAGCCCGTTCAGCAACTGATGTTTACAAATATTTGAGAACGAAATGTACAAGCGGCATGCAAGCTGGTATGTCGGAGTTTCAATAATCTCTCTCTCTGACTATGAACATACCTTGTACCACCACCTATCGACTCACCCCCCAGCAGCGAAAACGCATCTTCGCAACTGTAACTGTACTCCTAGTGTGTGCTCAGTTTCAACTTATCAACATGGCTCGAAAGGACGAAAACAAGCAGCCCAAAGCCCAATGGAATGAAGCTGAAGTTGACGCCCTGCTAGACTATCTTATCACCCAGAAATCCAAGATCGCTGGAACCACCTTCAAGGATGAGGTCTTCAACGAGGCTTCGAACATAATCGCAGGAATGGGGACATATGGCTCATCCAAAACCGGACCGCAATGCAAGACGAAATGGGCATTGGTATGTGTTCCCATGTCATTATCATCAGTGACTGCTCACTAAGATCTACACCACCCACATACAGCTCAAGCAGACTCACAATGCCATCGAGCAATATCATAACAATCAATCCGGTTGTCATTGGGACAATGTCAATGGAGCGAATATTCAGGAGGAAGCGGCGGAAGCTCAGTGGGGACAATTTCTCAGCGCCAGTGTGGCCAACAAGGTATGTGAACATGTTCAGAGATCTCCAGCTGCTGCTTACCTTTTGTTTCGAGGCAATGCGATTCTTCAAAAACACCGGGTGGAGATTTTGGCCCAAGATGTTGGAGATCCTGCCAAATGGGAGTGGCGCTGAGGGCGCTGCCGCCTATAACCCGGCTTTGTTAGCCGCACAGGAATCAGCACCTGCCACTTCCGCCAGTGCTGAAGCCAGTGGATCACTTCCCACTCAGGCATCGGCACCCGCTGCTTCTGCCAGCGCTGAAGCCAGTGGCTCAGCGATTCCCACTACTCGTGCTGAGGCAAGTGGCGAGGCTATGGGTCTTGCCATTGGCATGCCCGGCACTCGCAATGCGGGTGGTGTGCCCAGTGCTCGCACAGCTGCGAGCCCCGGCTTCGAATGGGACCAAATCATGTCTGCCCTTCCATCCACTGATCCTGGAATGGTAGCTCACGCTTCCACGAACATCCCCCCTCCCCCATCGTCAATCGCATACACTCACAGTAGCACCGGAAAACGTTCGCATTCCGACATGGTCCTTTCCTCCACTACCACCCAAACTTCGGTATCGCAGGTGAATTCCCCCTCCCTTGACAAAAAGCCGAAGTTGTCAACACGTGGAGGCAGCTCTATCTTGCGTGTGACTAGTCAATGCACAGGCACCAAGGCCACCACGGACACCGCGAATACCGCTGCATTCATGAACCTTCAAGGTTCCATCAACCACTTGACGGACAGTCTCGAGACGTCGTTGACCAAGACCGATGATGGTCGGGTAGCGGACGAACGCACGCAGGCCTTAGACATGATGCAAGATGACGAGCGCATCTCGCCGTCTGACAAGGTCACCCTCATGAACGTGTTCGCGAGGAGTCCAGCGGCCTCTTCCACCTACTTGGTCAGCAGGCCAGAGAATCGCATACCTTACTTGGAATCAGTCCTCTGCCAGGCTGCCAATGGGGTGTACGGCGCGCTATAATAATTCATACCTCATGTTCCTTCGTTCTTTGCGTTCATCGTTTTTTGTTTTTAGTCACTTCGATATGCAGCGCATCTTCGTTTGTAGCACAATGTAAACTACCATACATTGTGAAAGTTATAGAACATCTTCATTGGCATCATCCTCGCTGCCATAGTACTGATCTATGTCTTCCTCTTCCTCTGGGCCTTCATCAATTTCACGCTCAAGTAAGATCCTCTGATAGTCTTCCCACATCTCCATGGCCATGCGGTCGCAAAAATTGTTTGCATTTGTATCATCCTCAACAATCATATCATGATCAGGTTGATCATGATACACATCATTGGGTTGCCCTTGATTGGTGGGGTTGTCATTGAAGACAGCCCTCTGAGGCAGAGAGGCCCTTCACCTGGGTCCTGGGTACATATGTAGTTGTGTAGAGCACATAGTGCTGCAGGAATACGAGCTTGAATTCCAATCTTGTACTCAGGGGATATCAAAAGGATGCGAAAGCGCCGCTTCACAACACCAAAAATCTGTTCGATAACATTGCGAGCAGATGCATGACGAAGATTGAATAGTTCTTCCTTGTTGACAGGCCTAAAAATATTATTGGATGAGCTGGACTACAAAAGAGAAGTGTAAGTCATACCTGACATTGGCATGACCCCATTCAGCCAGATGGTAACGAACACCACAGTAAGGGACCAAAAGCTGTGGGCATGAGGGGAACCCTAGGTCTGCAAGGAGATATTTTCCTAGTGGGATATCCAAGCCATTGTTACGAGCTTCGCCCCAGAGCCGTGAATCTGTTGCTGATCCCTCCCATCCCATAAGTGCAAACATAAACTTGAGGTCGAAGTCACAAACAAAGAGACAGTTTTGAGAGACAAAACCTTTTCGGTTGTAGTAGAGGTGGCGGCTTGCTAATGGAGGGAATGCATGGATGTGGCTACCATCAATGGCTCCAATAGCATCACGAAAGTATGGCCAACGTTTTGGATTGTCGCGAATTGCACTGGAGACAGGTGCATTGACAATGGGAAGGTGGACGTGAGTGGTGTAGAAGGGGTGAGATGCAAATATATCTAGCATCTTTCGGAAATATCTAATAGGCAGAGTAAGCTGAGGTGTAAGACATACATGAAATCACATACTTTGAAATAGTAGCATTTGATCGCTGGAATCGTTCTCCAACATGTCTGACAGTTAATCCTGTTACACAGGTGTACAGAAAAATGGCCAGCTGTTCTTCGAGCGACACATAGCGTGAATCAGTGTGCCCAAGGTTACGAAGGTCATTGATCAAGCTCGCAAAAACATGAGCATTGACACCAAGCTCACAGCGGATGCGTTCTGGGTGGCCAGTGATTAATTCAATCACCCACTCTTGCCCTGTGAAGGCTGATGTATGGTAGGGCTTGGGGTCATCTGGGATCTGCTGCTGAAGAATCTGTGCTGTCGCAGCAAGTAGTATATTGAGGATAAGAGCAATGTAGCGAAGAATGTGTTGGCGAACTGCAGCTTGTGCCTGGTGAGTCTGGTCTGCAGGTTGAGCTAGATGGGTCACAAGAGGTTGAACAAACTGTGGGTGCACATGTCCTGGATCCATGGTAGCTTATAGTATAGCTACTAGACATGTATCTTATCACTATCGATCTTACCGACAATTTTGAAACTCCGCTTGAAACTCCGCATCATGTGCCACCAACAATTTCGTTTGGTTTTGCAACATTTCAGTTGCCGAACGGGCTCTAACCTTTCATTGCGGGGTTTTGACTAATTCTTTACAGTTCTTTGAAGGGCTTTTTGTTCATGGCATCAAGGACTACCTTAAAGGTGCTACCCTTTGGATGCTTGTATGCAGGCACATGGTGCGAGAACCGGACTCATTCAAGGCATTCAAGGACTGTATCAATCAGTGAGTGGGTTTCTTGTACCAACTGCATTTCTCTGACATTGAAGTATTTACAGGTATGACATTGAACACGCCTTCGCGTTTGGTGCTCCGCTATTCCCATGCATGCTTGATCTCGCCGTTTATTGGCACCTACCTTGACCGCATGGTTGTTGAAGGATTTGAGGTGCAGGAGGTTGTACAAGACCTCCTCCAGGCATGCCCTCGGCTCGTAACACATTCTTCCATTATCCACTTGTACAGGCCAGACACCTTTCATCGTCGCAATCCTACCTTGCTCGAGTACCATCAGAGGCTGCGGGTTTCAGCATTTGTGACCACCATGGTTGTGTCTATGCGTTGCTGTTAGTTTTCGCGGTGAGTCACAGGAGATCAGCTCTTTATTTAAAGTAAATAATCGCTGATCATACAAATAGTCGCAACGATACGTTTGTAGCTATTTGGGCTTGAACCCAAAGGGTTCACGATTCGAAACACTGTTTCGAACCTGGAGGAAAGACCATGATGAGCCGTGATTCCCAACAAGCCCGAAGGAGCCCTGTGACGCGTCAGGCGCAGCATGGACTCCTACCTCGCAAGGAGAAGGGCGAGGCAAAAAGGAGATAGAGACGTACTGATTAGTGCGTTGGAGGCATTGTATATCTGGTGAATCCTTCGAGTGCTGGTGACTCTTGAAGATATGGTGCTAATATTAGCGCATGTTTGCGCAGATATATGGTGAAAGCTTCACTGGACCATCTTCCTATTGATTTCACCACGTCGAAGGGGATTCCGCGAAGTAAATATTCCAGCGTCCCGCCTATGCGCAAGCCATGTCCCTTGAGATTCCCTAGACCAGCTCTTTTCACAATGCCGCTAATCCGCTTCAAGAATTCGTTCCGCGTCAATGGCCTTGGTCCTTTGGCATGCTTCCATGTAAAAAGGTGATCATTGATTTGGGGATCATTTATTGCGAAGTGATGGAGCAGCGCGTCTTTAGGATCCGTTTGATTGTCCTGTTGTGCCCAGTGAACGCTTTCCCCCGCTGCGGACACCTTGGTGCGTGGTAGAAATATTTTGGTAGCGCAGAAATGATGCCTGTCCTCAACGTCGAATTCTACATCTGCACGTTTAACGTGCTTCTCCGGATCAAAACCTTTTATGGTCTTCGTGGTGAGTTCTCCTAGTCGACATAATGCGTAGAATGCCGTTGTTAAACATGCGTATACTGCAGTGTCGAGCGGAGTTCCTAGGTCAAGGTGTGAACGGATCTCGAGGATGAGCTTCACTGTAAATGGTTCTCTCCTGGTGGGTTTGGACGAGGGAGGGGTAACTTTCATTGCGCCATCTAACGACACATTCAGCTGATCCTGATTGATGGTCCAAGCTTGGCCATGCAACGTGTGCCATGCTTTGATGGCATAAACATAGTTGGTGAGTGTTTTTCCTGAGTACGAGCCAGCGCAGCTTGATACGAAGTTCAGGACTGTCCGCATGTCAACAGGACAACGCTGCTCTTCTGGGACCGATCTTTCGTCACAGAAGATATGAAAAACAAGAAGACCCGCGCCGTAGCATTCTCTCGTGCCTTCCACCCATGATAGATTCATGACGGTGAGTACTCTCTCTAAGTCTTCCTCCGTTATTGCAAGAAAATTCTTATCTGGGCCTGCAGCCATCCTCGTCTTCATTGGATACCAAAGCTTCAACCGTTCGCGCGCTAAACAGTGAGGTCGCAACTGTGAATTTCTTGTAGGGTTGTGGTTTGGCTGTGAGTTCTGTTGGGAGCGCGGCTTTAAAACGAGAGTTATTGCTCATGGCGCCGCTGTTCCTGCCTGATGAGGAAGAGCGAATCAGAGTTGGAGCCGAAGTCGTCGCTGTGATCCTCGTTGGAATGGTGGCTAGCAACATTCTCGGGGACGACTACGCTATGGTTCAAGGAGTCTGTGGGTGTGATGAACAGGTCGAAGATGAAGGATTGGAGTTCGAGCGGGATGGGAATGTGGGGGAGGAGGAATTCTGTGCTGCTATAGATTCCTCGTGAAGGTTCGTCTGCTGGATTGCACTTGCTCGTGACATAGGCTGGATGGAACGAGTAAGGTGTGTCAGAATCATAGATAAAATTAAAAATTTGTTTGAAGACCGAATTGACGGCCTTGCTCCTGCTGCGTCCATTTCGCCAACCTTCAATGATGCCCTGGTTGTCTCCATAGACCCGAAAATTCCTCTCTGATCCTCCCATTCCAATGATGTGGATAGTGAGAAGCTCGAATCCGACTGCTTCTGCCCAGCCGATATCTTTTTGACCGTTGAGTGTTTGTCAACCTTTGCGTAGATGCCATGCTCACCATCTATTACCAATGATGATAGCAATTCCAACGCCTGAGCTGGTGTCTGAGTATGCTGCTGGGTCATACAGAGTGAGTGGCTTGGGTATTGAACGGCCAACAAAAGACGACTGTAATAACGTGGTCCACCAACAAAGATCTGCTTCGAGAGTTTTGAATGGTCGTCATGGGAGAAATGGATTAATGAAGGCAAGACGAAGCATAGCCTCGAGCGAGTGAGATACGCACGTCTTTTTGGGATAACAAGTGTTGTATGTAACAACTTGCCATACAGTTGTTGTACGTCAAGAAGAACGTGTGTGTCACGTTGTTGCCAGGCTCAGATTGCTGAGAGATACTTATGCTTCTTTTCTTCTGTGAGATACACCTTGTCGTGTTCCAGGTCCCACATGATACCAATGTAGGGATTAGCATAAGTGAAAGGCTTGTCTTTAAGCTTTTCCCAGGGAATATCGAGATCTTCTGACACACTGTCAATGTCTGCCATATTACATGAAAATAGGCCTTCTTCAATGGACCTCGAAGAAGCTCCGGAGAGATCCGTGATAGGGAATATGCAGTCTTCATCAAACTCTTCCAGCGTGCCGTCTTCGAATACATGCCCCCCAAACCAAATTCTACCTCCATTGTGATGCATGCTTTCTCTTGACATTGTACTCTTCAATGAATTCCTTGAGTAGCCGAATGAAAAGATGATCATCAACCCATCTCAAGTTCAGTCCAATGCCTTTTGCCCGAAATAGGTCAAGCCCTGCGTCAGCCAGATTCCCATAAGCCCTGGCTGAGGGAGAGAGACCAAAACACATGCAGGTGTCGATACAGAATTGATCTTCGGAAATCCGCACCACTGCTCCTGGCCATTGTGACGGGTGGATGGGGACTGTGCGGTATGCCTCCGCCACGTCTCTGATAGCAATTTGTGAGCCTGGCGGTAAGCAGCTGATAGTGAGCGCGAGCACGTGAAATGTTCCCCATGTGCTGGGAACATTATCAGGATTAATGTAAGAGTTGATAGACGCATTGGGAAATTTTTGCGAGGGAGTGTGAGGAAATGAATAGTTTTGAATAATGCGATAACGACCGGGATGTCCCGGCTTGGGAATAATAGAGACAGGAGATGATTGAAAGGGTCCAATGAGATTCTCAACTTCATTAATTCTGAGCGGTCCAATGTACCTTCCCTTCTCAAGTTCGGTTTGTACAATAGACAGAAAATTTTGTTGGTATGTAGCAACGGACTCTTTGTTAGGAGGTGCTTGCGTGATTTTAATACTAGGAATGTCCAGTACAAAAGCCCCGACGAAGACCTTCGGGGATATGTGAGTATCTGTCACTGAGTCCCACTTGTTACGAACTTGGATGGGTTCCGCTTTGCAAGTACAAAAGAGTACGGCTCGTGCAAAGCTTTCTACTTCTCAAATAAGAGAAGTTCAAGGGTTCAGTCTAGAGGGCTGGCACCTCTGAGACAATCAATAATCAGGCTACCGAAGAGGAGTGCTCTAAGGTAGAATCAGAGATAGACACTTAAGTTGTGAAGCTTAAGTGAGGATCAGGTTTCAGGGGTAAAACCAAGTAGATTAAAGTAAAGTACAACTACGATACATGACGAGTATATATAGTGAATGAGAATGAGCTTTAGGGTAGGCTCGTCAAGTATCTGCGGGAATCAAGAAGACAAGAAAGGTAAGTGATAACCGGATATAGTACAAGGCAACGCAGCCGCATGTCCATGAGTCAAATAGAGTCAGAGATATGAGCCGAGGCTCTACGAATACAAGGCACATGGCCGATGAATCAGAAATAGGAAGAAAAAGAATATAGGTGGCATGTTACTGTAACACCGCTGCGACGAGTGCCGCTTCCCAAGCGTCGGGATTGTAAGGAGTAAGCGCCTCATGCCTTCTGCACTCGAGGACACGACTGAGCTCCATTAGTCGAGAGCCCACATCCTGAACAAAAGTGCCTGCGGTCGTGAGTGACGTCTGTGCAACCGCTGATCCGCTGCCAGTCGCTGCAGACAGGTTTTCCGTCTCGCATGGTGAGTACTCTGCCAACTCACTCACAGAGAGTGTCGTGAGACTCGTCCCAGAGCTTGACTGCCTTGCACTCGATAATACGGTGGGGGTTTCGTCCAAGACACACGGCACAGGCGGAGAGGACTCCCCCGCTTGTGCCTGCGCGAAAATCCTGGCGCGATCTTTTGGCTCTGTAGCCGTGCTCTGGAGAGGCTGAACGCTTGCGCGACTCTTTGAAGTCGCATTGTCTCGATGACGAACTGACGTGGTGATCAGTCTGAGACAGAAAGTGAGGCATGAAGCATGTGGCATGTGGCAAGAGGCATGTGGCACGAGGGTGTGGCAAGCGGTATGTGGCATGGGGCATGTGGCAAGATATGCGTGGCAAAGGTAATCGTTTCGATGTGAGTCGAGATGTATAATTTTAAGAGTGAGAAAAGCAAAGTTTTGATGAGTGAGTGAACCCAACGACGACGAATCAATAGACACTGACCTTGTAATCACGGGTGTTGTCTTTCTTGTGGCAATCCTCCCAATACACCTTGGTCCTAGTCTCCTCAAGAACGACTTCATTGATGACCGAAATGTCATAAGGGCCCACTGGGGACTTGGCAACGACATGCCAGTGTTTGCATTGTTCCACTTGGTATACTAACTAGGGCTGTTCACCGTACCGTATACGGTGTATGACCATATGATGGAAAACGAGCCCATTCAGTCACTTTTTGAAAATATTTTCCGTGTTAACCGGCCACCCGAGGTTGAGATTCTTCCGTGAGAGACGGGCCACCCAAGACGGGCCCAGATTGAAATATTGTCCGGTAAGAACGGATGGGCCCATGGTGTGTATTATATTCAGGTATCAACGGGTGGGCCCAAGATGAAGTGAGATATAAGACAACTGGGCCCAAGGTGATGATGTAGGTGTTTAACGACCGGGCCCAAGGTGATGGTGTATGGTGGAGGAATTTAACGACCGGGCCCAAGATGCAGTGTGATATAAGACGACTGGGCCGAAGGTGGTGGTGTAGGTGTGTCACGACCGGGCCCAGGGTGATGATGTAGGTGTTTAATGACAGGGCCAAAGGTGATGATGTATGGTGTAGGGATTAAACGACCGAGCCGGAGATTACAGTGTAGGGGGTTTCACGACCGGGCCCAAGATGATAGTTGGTGGTGTAAATGCTTGTCGAGACATTCCTCCAATGGATAGGTGTATTAAAATGATCAATGATATTGACAGCCGTGGCGATTTATCTACTGATGTAATCTGGTAATGAATGTGGTAGTGATACAAGGAGGGGAGTATGAGGATAAAGGAAGGGATTAATTCAATGAATGGGAGGGGGGAGTGATGGATATGTTTGACAACCGGGAGGCCGAAACTAGTAAAGAACGGAAGGTGTCTACAGGGTGCCATACAATGCAAAGTCGACTTGGTTGTATCTGACAAACTTGTATGAATCAAGGTCGATTGGATTGTACCGGGCGTAATCTGGCCGAGGCGTCCGAGCGTAGTTATGGACGCTATCTCGGAGGAACCAAGCCCAAACTATGCGGTCACCCTCAGCAACATTGATACCATGCCTGACAAGACGGCCCGAATAGCTCACCATCACCCCAGGATTGTACAACAAGTCGATACCGAGATTGGTCAACTGCATGACCCCATGATGGTAATTCCCGAAGCATGTCAAGATGTCGAAGGCTTCGGGAGGACATTTGGGGTCTCGATGATCAGGGGAGTTCCTGTTGCACATCACGGTTGCTCCGGTGTAAACTGATGCCCAGTGCTTCAGCAAACGATGCATGTCCGGCAAGTCTTGATCCGCAGACCAACGACCGAGCTCGATGTGAGTTCTGACCGAGGCCCAATAGAGCTGCGGGTGCATGACGCGCAAGGCCGCGGACGCAAGCAAAGCCGGCCTCTGCATAGCAGTGATCATGGTCACGCTTCGGTCGCCTTTGAGGGTCGCCGAAATCTCAGGTTTGAATCCATCATCAGGATTTTCGGGAGGAGGGCCGTAACACTACAAACGTCAATATGGCGACTATGAATGGAGGGCGCCAACGCACTTCATGACCTTGTTGAAACCAACAGGGCGCTATGTTGATGCACCCGGGCGTTATATCAGGAGATTCGGCTGGCCGGAAGTTGGATCCGAGGGTCCTCCAGTTGCCCCTCTTGTTGTTGATGCTCCTTTTCAACAGATCCCCCATACCAACGGTGGCGGAATACATATTGCTCTATCAAAATAATGGTCACCGTGCATGTCTGACGAGTGCCGAAAAACCGACCTGCACCCAGGGACTCAGAGCGTCCGGGAGATACCACAGGATGATGCGGTACCCAGAGTCTATGACGACCGAAGGACGATCCAGGAAAATCTTCTTTGGAGGAGGGAACCTGGTCAGCAGAGCCTGTTCTTGGGCATCGTTCATGCCCGACTCTCTCTTGGCCAGGGCCTCGTTGTATCTGACTATGTTGATGTCCAGCTTAACTGGATTCCACGAGCATGAGTCGACGACATTTGCCGGGAGATGACCCTATGAACTCACCCGGGTGCTTGTATGCGTCTGCCATTCGCAAAGCCAACTGGCCGCAAGACAGCAGGGTAACTGCATCGAGCTCGGCAGGAGGCTCAACCAACGGCCTGTCTGCTATGTGCGCAAGGAATTGCTGTTCGACCCATTCGCTTGCTATATTTGTTATGTTTAACGCCCAGTCCGAAGGGATGATCGGCAGCTCTGTGACGCGGTTGCCGAAAAATGCGATATGACTGGGATAAGCAAAACATTCGGGAGCGGCATGAGACATGGTGAAGGGCACAGACAATCAGTAGGGGACGAAGGCTGGTCGATTTTATGGACGCGGCAACCAAGCATCATGCCCCCTGCATGTCTCTATGGCATACCGGGGGACGTAATATACATGAAGGAACCGAACCTCGTGGCAATCATGCGACCGTGCCTCATGGCCGAATATGTCATGTTGATTTCGGTTAGGATAACTGGTTGCAGGCATCTCGGCAATCGTCCATGATATGAAATACGGTGGTATCATTGCTATTATGGTAACCGACATTACACTCCACACATGCATACAACTTTACATGTACCGGATCAACATCAGTCATCCTCCTCCATCATGTCAGAATCCAATAATCGCTGGGAGGCAGCAATTATATCTTGAAGGTTGTCGACCGGACCCTCCAGATGGGCCATGGCCTGCAAGGCGATCCTCCCCTCAACCGTCTTCTTCGCAATCAAGCTCTGCAGATGGGTGCCGAGCTCCTCCAGGTCATCTCTGAGCACCCGAAGATTTGTGAGCAAGGGGTCAGAACCCCCCTTGTTCTTTCGGCCGTCAGGTATCATCATATATGCGGCCGGCTGCATAGGAGCTAGCATCAGCCGGGACTTTGAAAACAAGAAGCGGGACGTACCAGTTGGGCCATGTGCGCCATGCACATGTCCTTGAGTTCATCCAGAGCCAATCGCTCTGGCATCTGGAACGGCATAAGGTCGAACCTGTCCTTCCACCAACAGTATTCGAAGGAGGTGACCACCCGGTAACAAACCATGAGATCGCCTGAGATCTCGAAGTTGCTTGACTGGAACTTCTCAAATAGTCGGTCGTCGTCCAGCAGCCTGACCTGCCATTCTGTGAGCATCTTTATGACGTCATTCAGATACTCCGGCAAGCAGGGCGACACATTGCTGGTGGCGCATATGTTGATCAATGGGAAGACGAATTTCTGGTGATCACATAAGCGGGGAAACCAGATTACGGAAGGTACGACTCACCTCGGCTTCCCAGACAAGGTACCGGACGAACTGTCTTCGGAAGGTCAGGGTCCTCCGGTACCTGACTCTTCTCAAGTGCCGCAAGTATTGCGGTGTAGCGTGAGGTGGCGTATTCGAACATCTGAGAGGCATCCCATAAGGAAAGAACGATTGGCTGGGAGGAATGCATGTATGCCAAGTGGGGGTAGGAAGATGGCATTAGTTGATGGGGACGACCGGTATTTATGGGGAAGAGGGCAAGGATGCGGATTTTGGTGGCGGCAATTAAATGGCCTTGCCACATTTATCATCTTTTGTCCACAGGGCGACTAAATTGGCCGAAATGAAAACAATGCGGCCCGAACAACACGACAACCGCTCAGGGACAGCGTAGCCGAAATTAACAAAGGCAATAGACGGTATGGGTTATGAGCCCTCTATTACATACAGATTTAGGTTGTGGATAGAGTTATGTGATATGAAGATTAGATTGCCGGGCGAATCACTCATCGTGACCGAACATGGGATTGACCTGAACAAAGTGAGCCCGAGCATCTTCGGCCAACAGTCTGAACATCTGGGCCTGCCTGATTGCATAACACCTACGCCCATGCCGACCGGGCTCCAAATCATGCTGGGCTCGGTCGAGCCATGTCTG
>JRHT02000322.1:0-22342 GCA_011800875.2 Suillus brevipes Sb2 | reverse complement strand
TCGAGGATCCGTCGTGGTATTTATTAAACATATGCTGCTTCGAAGTATATTTAAGGCGACGTTTATGTACACAAATCCATTTCTTGTTGTGTCGCTGCTGGACGTCAGTGAACAGCCCACCTGCACTTGCACGGAGTGAACTATTCGTCTAGACTCTACATAGCGACCAATGCAGTCTTTCATATCCGGCACTGAATGAGACTTGGTATAGATTGCCCAAATAGCTGATTCTACGAGTTTGTGGGGTTCTGCTGTTTGAGCCCACAATGAAGGTGAAGTGTTCACGAAGCGTGCAGCCCAGATGGCTGACTCGGATAGTTTATTAAGTAGTCTGAGATAGTAGACCCGAATCTGGGCCACTGTGAAAGAAATCGAATGAATCGCGCGGACTTTTGGAATCGTCTGTCGACGTCGATGGGTTACAATCGAAAGACAATACATCGCTTCACGCGATTACGTACGTACTCAACGTGCACGTTACTGGCGGCGGCTTCTTGAGCGTCGTCGTAACTTCTACCAAGTATCATCATTGCATTCATGGGCCATAGAAACACCATATGCTTTCACTCTCTCGAGTCATGCAAAAGTTAATGTGTGTGTACATTTTGCAATCCCTCCATAGGTTCTGATTGCAATCTATTCAACAACACTTTCAAAACTCACCGGCACCAATCGCCTTGATTCACTGTCATGATCAGGCATCCCCCAGTCAAAATGATGGATTTCCTGTCATCACCACTCATCGATCATCGTTCGGACCAACACCGAGGTCAACGCCGTTCCCGCAACGTTCGGGCTTCCCGGTTTTTAAAAAGATCATCTTCGAGGTACGGACTCCTTGGAAACCATCTGACCGTAGCATCTAGGAAGCCGAAGCGATGACAAGGGTGGGCATTATACGCTTTTCTCCAGGACAACTGAAGCTGAGTAAACTCGGGCTGATCATCTATTCTGCATGTTAATCTTATGCTTACAGTGTTCACACCAGGCTGTCCGTGCAAAGACAGTGCTCACCACAAGCCCAACGACTCAGCAAGCCACAGCCAAAACCCGCGATCAAAGTGTCAAAGATCTGATAACGAACGATAACGATCTCCAAGATCGATTAGATGCCACGTTTTCGAGAATGACATGTTTGACGCCCCAAATCGATCGAGATTTCTATTCCGCGGATTCAACTCTACTTCCTTCTCCCCCGATCAATCTAGATCTACTCGATTTCTTGAGATCTCCAACTTCGTAAGTAGACTGACTACCACAAACAAAAACTCACTGATTCCAAAAAATCAATCATGAGAGTAAAAAACACGTTTCGTCGTATCATGAATTACACTACGCTCTAGGCAAACAGCCAAAAAAAATTACAAGTTCATTACAGAACTAAATCATTATATGCGATATACATATAGAACAAACTGGGTGCAGGGTGATGGAGAATGCAAAAGAGAAGATGAATTACAAGAGCACATTTGAAGCGTTAAGGAAGCAAAAAGTCTTGGAAGAAGTAAAAAGTATCGAGCAGATGTCGGACAGTGCGATGCGTAATACAAAAAACAACACGGTAACAAGTTATTGAGATATGCGAAAGAAATTGAAACGCGATGTGGGTGCATTGATGTGTACGAACCTCGTGAGATCGGCATGAATGGGTATAGCCCCTTGGGCAACTGGCGTGATATCAGCACGAATAGGTATAGCCCCTCAGGTGGCCGGTGTGATATCATCGTACCCCTTCCTTATTGTGGGTAACGATAGTCTTAAAATCATTGACTTTCAAAACCTCACTGCCTCAGCATCGAATGTGACTGATTAGCAGCAGGCAGGTACCAAGGCGGCGTGGGCGGTGGTCCGGGCCGAGACGAAGGGTGGTGCACAGAGGGTTGGTGATGTCCTTGTGCGGAAGTAGATTGCTGATGCCCTTGCGCCGCAGATTGATGGTGCCCTTGCGTGGACGTAGATGGATGATGCCCTTGCGCCGCAGATTGATGATGTCCTTGTGCGGACGTAGATGGATGATGCCCTTGCGCCGCAGATGGATGATGCGCAGAAGCATTCGCAGCCTGATGATGCCCTTGATTCTGTTGAGAAGCAGGCTGTGCTGCAGGCGTATGAGACGCAGCAGTTGCGTGACGCGACGTAGATCCCGATGACGAATTAGCACTTTGATGAGTCATAGAAGGGGTCGTGTGATGCGGCATGGACGGCGTTTGGTGGTGTTGCACAGACGGCGTTTGGTGGTGCGTAGATGGCGTTTGGTGGTGCTGCGTAGATGATGTCTGATGGTGCGCAGACGGCGTCGACAAATGAGATCCAGAAGGCGTCGTATGATGAGACATGGCAGGCGTCTGATGCGAACCGCCCGCAGACGGATGCTGCCCAGGACCTCCCATCCCAATCCCAGGGGACTGCATCACCCTACCCGACGACGGACGCTTCGAGTTCGCAGGGCGCGGAGGACGCGTGTACCCCCCACCTCCACTCCCGCTCGATTGCGAATTAAGAGCAGGATCTTGATCCTGCATCGCATCGCCAGCGTCGGTGTTGATCTGGAACGAGCCTTGGTGGATACCTAGGTTCATCTTGTCGTCTGCGCCTCCGCTACCGCTGCCACTGCTACTTCCATGCCCGTGGCCGTTTCCGGTAACTGAATTCATGACGGCTCCACCGGCAGATCCACCTCCTAATGCAGCGCGTGCGCCCTTGTCGGCATCAGCAGCTCTCGCACTCGCGCGCAACATCTCCATATCGATGCGCTGGATCGAGGGCGTTTCCCCATTGGCAAGGGCTTTCTCGCGCTTACGCACGAGCTTCGCGTAGTCTGCGAGTGCAGATGGGGAATTGAGCGGGTCGGAGTGTAGCGAAACACATCAAAAAGAGAGAGAGAGAGCCATTAACAAACACTCCCACACAAACGAAACACCACATACGCAACCCGCACGCATTGCACAACGTCCTCGCACCGTCCGGTCCCCTTCTCCACTCTGGAGTCTCTCGAATATTGCAGGAATGACATTTCCCAGGAGGTGTCGCGCGCTACACCACGATGGTCAACACGAATAACGCCCAACAAAACAAAAACAACTCACACTCCGCTTCCGGTACTTATTCTTCCCTCCACCCCCTCCACCCCCATTCCCGCCCAACGCAGCAGCAGCAGCCATAGTCGTGAGCGCCCTCTTAGTCCGTATAAGTTCCATATCTGCTTCTGCCATCGATCGGTCTTGATCCTGACCTGAAGGCACACCTACACCAGCCGTTGTGGTCGCAGGAACCGCCGCCGGTGCAGATGCGAGGGGAACGTGGACATGCCCTGCCGATGAAGACGGGGCGATACCAGGCCCAGATCCGGGAGGCAGCATACCCTCTACATCCTCCCAAGGCCGCTTCGGCGCCCGATCGGGTGCGTCTACGTCCATTATGCCCATTCCTAGACTGGAGCTTGAGCTTAGGTGTCCCTTGACGGCTTCTAGGGAATGGGGATGCACTGAGACGAGTGCGTGGGATGCAGGTCCGGATGGGGAAGTGAATGCAGATGGGGATGCGGAGGTGGAGAGGAGGGAGGATGGGAAGATGGGTGTGTCGTTTCGAAGTGCTTCGAGGAGACGGACGACTTCTCCTGCGCGGGCTGTCATCTCTGCGAGTTCTTCTGCGGGGGGTTGGAGGTGTGGGTTGGATGATTGGAGGGTGGCTGTGAAGGGGTTAGTGTTGAGATTGGAGTGGAAGATTTAATCGAATGGAGTAGAGAGATGACTTACAGTAATGATCTGCAAATTTATACAGCGCCGTGCAATGTTGGACGATCTGAAGAATCGATGTCAGCATCGCGTGAATACTCATCAAACATAAACACTCACCTCCCGAACGACATCTTCCTTGCCCATTCTCTCACTTGCTGCAACCCTTTGAGATCCCTGAGACTGGGACTGAGACTGAGACTGGGAAATGAACCCGGTAGATCTTGCTGGACCTTCCAACATTATAGGCGGTCTTGGTTGTGATTCGAGTGCGGCAGGTCTAGGCTGAGCCTCGAATGACGTAGGTCTCGCTTGCGTCTCAAGAACCGTAGATCTTGGCTGAGACTCGAGCATTGTCTGCCTCTGAGGCTCAAAGGTCGGTCTCGTCTGTGTCTCGAATGGTGTAGGTCGCGTCTGAGGCTCAAACGCCGTAGATCTCCCCTGCGCCTCGAATGCTGTAGGTCTCGCTTGCGTTTCAAAAGCCGTAGATCTCCCCTGCGCATCGAATGTCGCAGG
The DNA here is from genome assembly GCA_011800875.2 of Suillus brevipes Sb2. Classification (NCBI taxonomy): domain Eukaryota; kingdom Fungi; phylum Basidiomycota; class Agaricomycetes; order Boletales; family Suillaceae; genus Suillus; species Suillus brevipes. The sequence continues at coordinate 18,092 of JRHT02000322.1, read as the reverse complement.
TCTCGCTTGTGTTTCGAACACGGGTGGTCTCGTCTGCGTATCTATATTCGTCTGCCGTGGCTGAGGCTCAAACACTGCCTGCCTTCCTTGCGTCTGCGTCTCCACCCCTGCACCTCTAACCTGCGACTCGAACGCTGGTGGCCTCTGCGCCTCAAATGCCGGTGTCCTCTGAGAATCGAACGCGGGTGTCCTTTGAGACTCGAACGCTGGTGTCCTCTGTGACTCAAACGTTGTGGGCCTCTGCGACTCAAACACCGGTGTCCTCTGCGACTCGAACGCTGGCGTCCTCTGCGACTCGAATGCTGGTGTCCTCTGCGACTCAAACCCTGGTGTCCTCTGAGACTCAAACGCCGGCGGCCGCTGTGACTCAAACGCCGGTGTCCTCTGCATCTCCACGCCCGCTCCCCTCGACTGAGAATCCAACACCATACCTCTTGTCTCCACTGCTACAGGCCTGGCATCACCCACCGACTGCCTTTGCAACAAAACAGGCCTGGCTTGTGCCGGGCGAGACTCAACGGCGCCCAGATTACGGTCGGATCCGCGTTGTTCGCGTGGAGGTGGCTGTGATTGTGGCTGTGATTCGAGCGCAGACGAACGTTGATCGACCCTTGCCTGGGCATCATGCGAGTAAGCCAATTGCTGTTGTTGTTGTTGCTGTTGCTGCCTCTCCCCCGGATACCCCCGGACTTCGGTGTGGGATTGGGAATAGGTACGCTCGACGGGTGGAGGCGGTGGGTAGGGTCTGGTGTCCTGGGCTGGTGGGTAGGGTGGGGCGGGGGGAGGGTATGTGTTTCGGGGTTCTTGGGTTGGGGTGTACCGGGTGTCTTGCTGCGGTGGAGCTGGCTGCGGAGGGACGTAGGCCCTTGATTCCTGGGGATAGGGACGGCCGTGGGCATCATAGGCAGCACGGGGGTCCTGGTAGGCTCTGTCTAATTCAGGGCTTGCTTGGTAGGGTCGTTGATCCGGTGGATATGACCTCTGGGGATCTGGATACCTTGGGTCTTGGTAGGACCTCGCATCTGTATAGGGAGCACGTGGGTCGGGAGTGGATGGGTAGGGGGGACGTGGGTGGTCCTGTGTATAGCGGGGATCGTGTGGATAAGGACGTGGGTCTTGGGTGTAGGGGGTAGGGCTTGTCTGGTAGGCAGCGCGTGCCTCTGCAGGAGTGTACACGCTTCGATCGTCTGGTTGTTGTGGGTCACGTGGTGGAGGTGGATAACGGGTGTAGGTTGTTGTTCTGTCGAAAGGGAGGGACTTGTCGTCTATGAAATTTCTGGATGAGCTTGTTGTGCTTGTTGTGCTTTCTGCGGTTGTTGGTGGTACGTAGTGGAAGGAGGAGTTCTGAAATTGATTTGCATAGGCTCTGTGTGGACGAGCAGAGATTGGAGTTGGATAGGGCGTTGGATCTAGAGTAGTTGGTACTAGAGGTGTTGTGCGAGCAAACTGTTGATTTGGAGGCCATGCAGCGCTGAGTGGTGTTGGGTATACGGTGTCTTGTTCAGTTGTTGTATGTGCTAGTTGTAATGATTTTATTGGGGGGAGTCTGACTTGGACTTCTGCAGTGACTTGTGGTCTTGCACGACGAGCTGGTGAGGCCATAGTACTGGATCTCCCGATGGGTGAGATCTTGTACCCGATCCCAGTATAAACGTCGTTTGACAAGTACTTTGAACGAGAAGACGAGGAGGGGGCTCAAGGGCGTTCACCCTGCGTTTTTACTTACAAAAGCGGAGAATCAATACAAAACACGTGGACTATCTCGGATCTAGCCTCACCAAAAACACGTTCATCATGACAAATTCAAATTTACTGGCCAGTCAAAATCGGCGATCCGTCGTCCGTACAACTCAATTTAATTACGATATTTCCGATCTGATTCCGATCTGAGGTCCCTTATTTAATCCCACTCATCTTGTACTCGAGCAGCGACGAGGCTCTCTTCACAACGACCTACATGACACCGTCAGTACTTGATTAACCGCTTGGGCGACTTTCCCGCTTCTATCAACTCGGATTGTCTCTGGATCACGAACAAGAACGTACCCTGTGGATCAGAGATGATGTGCAGAAGCTAGCAGGATTCTCTCAGCATCAGCTGATGCATGGTTAGGCCGGTGTCTAGCGAGTTGCTACTGCTACTTCAGAGCGATCAATGTATGTATCTCAAATCGTCATGGTCACGCTAGCCTTCACTCGACAGATCTTATGTGCAACCCAATCGACTCAGACTATAGGTGTACATGCAGCATCTTGCAATGCTCACAATACGCTCAACACACGGATAAGCAAAGGCAAGTGTTCATCCGCAAGTAAATCTTCCCGTTCCGCCCATATCCGCGATGCTGATTTCATGTAGCAGAAAGAGCTCACCTATCGAAGGCAGGCCTCATGGAGAAGAGCCATCAGCGCTCAGCAAAGAGTCCATTGAAAGACTATCAGCCACTCAAACGCCAACCAGGCACGCCCATGTATGTTCTAAACCAAACTCTGTTGTCGCTGAGATCTAAGAACTCGCTCGATCTAGATAATCCGAGTGTCAACAAAATCGGGTTAGCGATCTCAGATCCTTGACATAGTTTCATTGTCCCGCCATCGTTCGTGTCGTCGTCCAACTCCTCTGCTAAATCGCCATTACACGATATCATTGACATCCAGCCTTATCTATCCCGGCATCATCCAATTCTTCTGATCCATCGCATGCTTCCATTTAGTGCGGGGTTGGACTCGGAAGCACTTTGTCCATCACACGGCATATCCATAATCGAACAACCAAGCTTCGTATTCAGCCTTCCATCCATAAAAGACATCTTCCTGCCATCGATATACTGCGCGTCTCCATCGATACCTCGAATCATCATAGCCGCTCTTCGGAACTTGATCCTCTAGGATCCTGCGTTCTATATATCACCAATCACATCTTTTCATTGGTTGGTTGGTGGCCCACGTGGGAGCTCATCGCTTATGTCCCTGCAAAGTATCTCCCCATCTTCTCCGTTTTCCACCTTCTATCAGACACTGAGTACTGATCAATCGATCATCTGCCACTAGGAACGACAGTGATCGATGCCAACGACCGATGCACGCAATGCTATGATGGGGCGACTCCGACCGACGTATGTATGGATCACCGCTCATCTGGTCTTGTGCAGTCGCTCTCGCTTGCCCTTCTACAGACGATTCCAAAATATTTCACTGGCTGGCCCAGCACGTAATCGCGCGAAGCGATGTATCGTCTTGCGATCTGCTGGCACTGCTCTCAGTGCTGATAACGAATATGTACGTACGTGTCTCGTTCTATGCTTTACTCTGACAGCTATGCTTACCAGTAGCAGGAACGGCAGAACCCCGCACACTCGTAGAAACAGCTGTTTGGGCAATCCATACCAAGTCTCATTCAGTGCCGGATATGAAAAACTGCATTGGTTGCTATATAGACGTTCCGGAGAATACACTCGATGCAAGTGTGGGTGGGTAGTTCACTGACATCCAGTAGTGATACAACAAGAAACAGGTTTGTATACATAAACGTAGCCTTAAATAAACATCGAAGCAGCATATTCTACATATGTAAGGATGGAGCAATCTCGTTTTTCGTGTCACCTCGCCATGTGCGCGCTGACATCCAGTAGTGATACAACAAGAAATGAGTCTGTACACACAAACGTCGCCTTAAATAAACTTCGAAGCAGCATATGTTTGATAAATACCACGAAGGATCCTCGACCAAATTTCTCCTCCCTGCAGAATGCCCGGCAACCATTTCCCTACACAGTGCCGCTAGTTGATATATGTACTTGCTCCTGGAAGACAATCGAATTCATGCTAGTGTCTGCGTCAGAGCCGGCAACGAGTTTTGCGTGATATTCTCGAACGCTAAGGATGAGGCGTGGTCCCAACACAAACATCTGCACGGCCAATAAAACATAAAGAGCACTATTGAGAATCAAAACTCCATTAGAACCTGAATGCTACATAAATGATAAGCCGTTGGGATAAGCAAATGTCAGTGACAGGTCAGCGCACCAAGAACGCTGGAGAGAGATTAATAAGCTGCAAGCAAGAGACACCGGCAAAGCTAGCACGTGCAGAATTTGAGCAGAAGAAGATAATCATGTTCTCAATTACAAGCTCACCTCGCAAAATAAAGCACGTGAGATTGTATCAGCACTCTGAAACAGTCCCCGATCGTCGATCCTGTCAATGGGCCTAGGCGTCGCAAGTCACGGAAGTGTTTCACAGCAATCCAGACCGAAAGACACAGCGCGAGGACCTCCCAAACAGTGTCGAGCGTCCAAACCATTGAAAACAGAAGTGAGGTATCCCCGTCATAGTGATAACCGCACATATGCATGCCAGAAAATATCAGCTCGTCTGGTGTTTGTCCAATGAGCTGTGTCGTGCAAGTCAGCAAGTAAAACTTACCTGCTTCCATATGCTTGAGTGTTATTGCCGCGAGTACCACACAGGCAATATTAATTGCCAGGAAGATGATAACAAGGAAGATAAGCATGGTTCTGGATCCTTGATACATGGCATGTAACCGAGCAACCATGATGACTTGCAGCATCATTCAGTGGAGTCAATATCACTGAGATTTTGCAGCTCACCGCCCAGCATGGCAGTGGTGACAACATTTGCCCAAGTTATCCCGTAGTACAAAATTACGCCTGAAACACCCAATTAGTGATCACCTCGTACTAAAATCAGACACTCGACTCACACCTGTGCAGTCATTATGATGAACCAAAATCAATGGTCAGAATTTCACTCACCCCTACGCATGTGCGTTTATTGGATCAGAGGGAGATGATTGCAGAATACTCACTGCATCTGTTAGTGAGACAAATGGCACAGTTGCTGTGTGCTGCCGGTCAGAAAAATCGAATACAGTGAATATGAGACATACGCAGAACATTGACACTAATTGTCAGAGATCAGCTATTAGCACAACACCAACCTTTGGCCTCGATACATACATGGAGTATGGTAGTCCAATATAGCGTATCTAGAACGTCTTGGAGTCAGCACAGCGCACCAACCACGCTATAGTATAACATGGGGTACGAACAATCAAATACAGCACAGTCATGAGAGACCAACGTTGCCTCTGTCGTGAATTCATCATATTCTCCTGTTTTTCTGAGGAGACTCCATCACTCACCCAGATCAGCTCAATCTATAATGCCATTCTTAGCGAGTTGGTTGCTCTGGCGATGAGGCCAACCTACCTCTTGTCCGATGGTTAATACTAGAGATATCATAAGAATGGCAGCAGGTTCGGAACAACATCCTGCTCACCCCAGTCATATACCACCACGATGCCAGCGGCAACTGCAAAATGCAAGTCAGTGTTGATCGAGACATCACCAATTGACACGACAAACCTATCCAATAGCTTAAAAAAATGTCCGCATCGAGTGAAGGCCACAAATTGGGATCATTTGAGACGAAGGTCATATTCGAGGAATGGGTGTGAGTGTGTAGGGGATGTTGGGGGTATTAACGATCTAGTCACGGTTCCGTGCTAGATATACCACCGTCCAGTGCTTGTATCGCCAAAATCGGCATGACAGAGATATATATTTCATCCTGCCTCGAGACCTTTGATTGGGTGAAGTAAGTACTGCAGTGCGACATCAAGCGAAAAGAAGAAGCCCTAGATTGAATCAAAGCAGATTTGAATTTGAATTTGCAAACAGTATTACGCACGCGCCCACTTGAACTCCGGGAAAGTGTCAGTCATTGGCAATGTTGGCAGCTTATTTCCAATGCGATTTGGGGTGTTCTCGTTGCAAGCTTGCAAAAAAGAGCAGTGGTGTATTAAATCATGCAGTCGTCGATGTTCTAAGCGAGATGCGAATGAAACAAGAATGTGCACGAGTCTTTGACCATGCTTGACGAGCCAAAGGCATAACAGTGTCTCCGATTACTCCTGTGGAACAAGGACCATCATGATTTTGTGGCATAGCACAGGGTGAGTCGAAGCAGAGCACATATCACTCACTTGGCCCGTCGCCCCGCGCGCTTGAGTCATTGTGCCGTGTCATCGTATCATGACAATGCACAATCATGACAATGCACAAAAATTCCAATACAAAGCGTACATATCAAATGCATTTTGCAAACTAAACATTGGTACAGACCACGGTAGTGACCGGGTACAATCACGGTGCAGGACCGGTAATTTCCGAGTGCACCGTGCTGCAGTCGACAATTGTTTGTTTGCCAGGTGTCTTGCTCTCGTGACTGGGACATGCGAGGCCAACCGCACGAGATTCCTCCGCTTGCGCGACTACGCTGTGCAAAGCTGTGAGACCCTCGAGATAAGCCTGCATTCATGGACTGAGGGAGGGATAAAGAGCATAATTGTATGTGATAATCAGTATATTTTTACAATGGGCCATCGTCTGCTACTTACCCAGAGCTCCAGAGCGTGTCACCTCCGTACTCGGGACCAGTCATAACCTTCAAAGACGTGGTACTCGGTGGTTGAATCTCGTACGTCACATCGCTGGGCCAAAGTTCGATCTTCGAAAACGCGCTAGCATCAAGGCGTTATGCAGTGCCATTGTAAACAACTAAAGGATGTCATTAACGGTTATGGTCTTTCGAACAATCTGACTCACCCTGAACCTCTTCAAGTCCTGGTTCTCGGGGGACGAGGGTCGTTGCGTGCTTATGAAGGAGTCCGAAGTGTCAACATAGTAACAATGTCAAGCTGCTCGTAGACGCTGAGCTCCTGGTCTCTGACGACTGCAAGGGATGAATTGGTGAGCCCAAGAAGAGATATATTCAGATTCACTCACAATCAACGCTTCTCTCCGCAACAGGAAGGGCCCGCCACAAATCATTTCTGGTATGTGCTCAGTCAGATGATATACTATACTACAGAAGCCGGAAAGATTTGTTTACTTCTTTATATCGGCTATCTAGATCATAAGGATCCTGGATGGACTTGATGCATTGTTTGGGTGGTGTGCTGAGGAGTTGCATTGTGGGACACTACTACTACTCTAGAGCAATCAATATATGGTCGCGCTAGCCTTCGATCAACCTTGTATGCAACTCAATTCTGAAGCGTCACACCACCGACTGAGACAATTGGTGTACATGAAACACAAGAGCCGCTGCAAGATGCGGACAAGTAAAGTAAGTGCTCATCCGCAAGTAACACTTCCTGTTCCGTTCATATCCGCGATCTTAGCAGAGAAGGCAGACAGAGTCCCTATCAGCCACTCAAACGCCTCCCAGGCATACCCATGCGTGTAAGTTCTAAACCAGGCTCTGTTGTGGCTGAGATCTGAAAACTCGCTCGATCTACATAATGCGAGTGTCAACGAAATCGGGATATCGATCTCAGATCCTCGACATATTTTCATTGTCCTGCCATCGTTCGTGTCGTCGTCCATCTCCTCTGCTAAATCATCACCGAAACTTTGGTCGACAGGCTTATCTATCCCTCACCTAATCCACCGCGTGCTTCCATTCAGTGCGTCGTTGGTCCATCACGCGCACACGGTATGATATCCATAATCAAACACCCAAGCTTCGTGCTCAGCCTTCCATCCATAGAAGACATCCTCCCGTCATCAATACACAGTGCGTCTCCATCGATACCTCGAATCTTCATAGTCATTCTATGGAACTTGATCCTTTTCATGATCATCTAGGATCCTGTGTTGACACCGGTCACATCTTCTTATTGGTTGGTTCATGTCCCTGCAATTTCAAAGTACCCCCCCATCTTCCCCGTTTTCCGCCTTCTATCGGACACTGATCATCTGCTAGGAACGACTGTGTTAGATGCCAATGGACGATGCACGCAACCATACGATGGCGCAACTCTGACCGACGTATGTATGGATCACCGTTCGTCTGGCCTTGTGTAATTGCTCTCGCTTCCACTTCTACGGACGATTCGCAAATATTTCACGGGCTCACGTACCTGGCCCAGCCCGTAATCACGTGAAGCGATGTATTGTCTATCGATCTGCTGGCCCCTAGGGCCGCTGTCGATAACGAATATGTATGTACGTATGTATCTCAATCTATGCTTTGCTCTGGCAGGCATGCTTATTAGTAGTAGGATGGGCTCCAACAGATCTTCCAATGACACAAATCTGACACCTAATTCGCAGTCGCATGCGCACAATGCTACCAGGATATTCAAGTTGCCACCAGGTGCAGGCAGGTGCTTGCGGGTTTGCTGATGTATGGATGGATAAAGTATCTAATGAACTATCAGCCATTGATCTGGGCTGCACGCTTTGCAATCACTTCATCTTCATCTGTATGCTCACATAGCAGCGAACATGTAGAATCAGCTGTGTGGGAAATTTGTATCGAGTCTCATCGTATTTCAGTGCCGGATATGAAAGACTGCATTGGTTGCTAGACTTCCGGATAAATCACTCAGTGCAAGTGCAGGTGGGCGGTTCACTGACGTCCAGTAGTGATACAACAAGAATGGGTCTGCATGCATAAACGTCGCCTTAAATATACTTCGAAGTACAATATGTTTAATAAACACAACGACGGATCCTCGACCAAATGTCTCCTCCCTACAGAATGCTCGGCAACCATTTCCCTACACAGTACCGCTAGTTGATATATGTACTTGCTCCTGGAAGACAATCGAATTCATGCTAGTGTCTGCATCGGAGCCAGCAACGAGTTTTGCGTTATATTCTCGCGCGCTAAGGATGAGGCGTGGTCCCAACACAAATAGCTGCACGGCCAATAAAACATTACGAATACCACCAAATATCGTACTTCCAATAGAATACGAATTCTACAAAAATGATGAGCCGTTGGTATTAGCATATGTCAGCGACAGGTCAGCGCACCGAGAACACTGGAGAGTTAACAATAAGCTCCAAGCAAGAGACACCGGCAAAGCTAGCACGTGCGGAATTTGAGCAGGAAAAGATAATCATGTCCTCAATTTCAAGCTCACCTCGCAAAATAAAGCACGTGAGATTTTATCAGTACTCTGAAACAGTCCCCGATGGTCGATCCTGTCGATGGTCCGAGGCGTCGCAGGTCACGGAAGTGTTTCACAGCAATCCAGACAGAAAGACACAGTGCGAGGACCTCCCAAACAGTGTTGAGCATCCAAACCATTGAGATCAGAAGCTGGACATCCCCCTCATAGAAATAACCGCACGTATGGATGCCAGAGAGTATCAGCTCCTCTGATGTTTGTCCAATGAGTTGTGTTCTGCAAGTCAGCAAGTAAAACTTACCTCCTACAATATGCTTGAGCGCTATTGCCGCGAGTACCACACAGGCGGTGTTAGCGGCCAGGAAGATCATAACAAGAAAGATGAGCATGGTTCTGGATCCTTGATACATGGCATGTAACCGAGCAATCATGATGACTTGCAGCATCATTCAGTCGAGTCAATATCACTGAGATTTTGCAGCTCACCGCCTAGCATGGCAGTTACAACCACATCTGTCCCATTTGTTGTGTAGTACAAAATATTGCCTGAAACACGCAATCAGTGATCACCTCGTACTAGAATCAGACACTCGACTCACACCTGTGTAGTCATTATGTTGAACCAAGGTCAATGGTCAGAATGTCACTCACCCCTACGCGTGTGCGTTAATCGGATAGCAGGTAGATGTTTGCGGAACACTCACTGCATCTGTCAGCGAGACAAATGTCATACTTGCTATGTGCTTCCGGTCAGAAGAATCGAACACAGTGCATATGATACATACGCAGAAATTTGACACTATTCATCAGAGATAAGCTATTAGTACAACACCAATTTTTGGCCTCGTCACATACACAGAATATGGTATTCCAATATAGCGTATCTAGAACATTTTGGAGTCAGCACAACAGCCAACCACACTATAGCATGATATGAGGTACGAACAACCAAATACAGCACAGTCATGAGAGACCAATGTCGCCTCTGTCACAAATTCATCATATTCTCCTGTTGTTAAGATGAGACTCCGTCACTCACCCATATCAGTTCAATCTATAACGTCATTCTTAGCGAGTTGGCTGCTCTGGCGATAAGGTTGACCTACCTCTTGTCCGATTGTTAATACTAGAGATATCATAAGATTGGCAGCAGTTTCAAACAACGGCCTGCTCACCCCAGTCATATACGACCACGACGCCCGCGGCAACTGCAAAATACAAGTGGATGTTAGATCGAGACATCGCCGACTGATACAACAGACCCATCCAATAGCTGTAAAAAACTTGCGCATCGATGTACGGCCACCAACCTGGATCATTGGAGACGAAGGTCATAGTCGAGGGATGGGTATGAGCGAGTGAGAGATGTTGGGAATGTGTAATGTTCTAGCGTCCGTGCTAGATATACCACCGTTCAGCACTTGTATCGCCAAAATCGGCATGATGGAGATGAAGGGAATGTGGAATGTTCTAGCATCCGTTCTGGATATACGACCGTGCAGCCCTTGTGTCAGCATGCTTGATGAGCCCAAGGCATGACAGTTTCTCCCATAACGTTAGATAAGTCAGACAAGACCGTCCCCTGAATACTGTAAGGGTGAGTCAAAGCAAAGCGGCAAATGTGACTCACTTGATCCGTCGCCCCGCACGCTTCATCAGGAAATCACGAGATCACTTTTGACCCACTTAAGTACCACTTTTCACACGACTTAGCGAGCTACCGTCGCACAAAGTCAAAAAAGTTGCATGGACTTTTTTCAGTAGATCTCCCTACTCAAATTCAACTTATTCTCAGCTTTTTCACACTTTTTTTTGTGGGACGGATTGAAAAAAGCACGATACTGATCATTAAAAGTTAACTACATAAAAAAAAGGGGTCCAAAAGCATGAAAAAGCAACTAAAAAGGTATGCGGAGTGGGGGCGGGGGAAATGCAGCGGGAATCTATTAGTGTGTAAATGGTACTGGTACTGAGCATAGAGAGCATGGAATGGAAATATTCTGCCGGTGTCAGATGAGTCAGTAGTTGTAGAGCGCACAGCGAGGAAAACAAACTTACAAAGCAGGGCACGCCCGCACTTGGGTTTCAGGTCCTCGGCAGGAGCGTTCTTGAGGTTCTGGATTGCCTCCTGGCGCTGCCGCACCATGGTGATGGTGTCTTTTGTATACTTCAGCCCCCGTCTTGCAAGTGATTGGTGATAATCAGTTGTCGCCGATCCACAGTTTGCCTCTGAAAATGCTGACGCGGCAGCGTCCTTGTTACTGGATTTATTGCGTTTCGAAGGTATCATTCTGCGAGACTTAGTACTGCCCTTCGCACTACCAGTGGCTATGCTTTGGTCATCGTCGAGAGCCTTGGGCTTTGCAACAAAGTTGAAAGCGCGTTCGAGCTATTAAAAATGATGGTTAGTTAGAGTTAGAATATTTTAATAGGACCTACTGAGGCAGCACATGCTGCAATCACGGCCTGCATACCCTGCAATTGCAGATCATCCGTGTTGATTGCAGGCACGTCGAGGAACCCAGCAATTGCATTGAGATGAGTGGCCTCGATCATTTCCAACATAAATTCAGACCGGTAAATCTGACCTGGGTCGCGAACCTCTGGATCCTCATAGAGGAAGGCCCACTCCTGAAGAAGTTCAGCTGCCAGCGTTTGTTCGAAGTTAGCGTCCTCGTCCTCGTCCTCGTCCTCGTTATCTTTTGAGGTAGCGAGAAAGTTCGCAACAAGGGCGATGGCCGTAGATCCGAAATTACTGCGCCAGGAGCAAATGCGCTGATTCACCTTTAATCAGAGGTGAGTCATAGTTAAAAACATTAGTCTGAAAGTAAGAAATAGAAGACTTACCAGACCAATGATAGGGCCACGCGGTTGAACCTTATGATTTGTTCCTGGATAAGCAATGTCGAAGATAGCCTGGAGCGCTGGGAGGAGTTTCTCGGTCTCAATGGACCCGAAATTAGGCTGAGCGCCAGCCCACAGAAAGACAGTGGGGATAAAAGACCTTCGCCACATACCATCCTCCAGCATAAGTGAGGGAAGATCAGTGTTTCGCCACTGGTTTCCGCTTTTCGGCTTCGTCATCATGTCAGCGGACATCACACTGGGCTCAGGTAATACTGCCAGTGGTGCATCCATCTTCTTGGTCGCTGGTTCCAACTTGATTTTCTTGGGCGGGTTCGCGTTCTTGCAGACTGTTACACTAGTCTATTGAGAATTTTAGTATTAATAGAATTAGATATTGAATTTGAAAAAAAAACCTACCTTTGAAGTGACCCGCGCTGGCTCAACCTCAGGCATGAAGTGAGTGGCATCAAGTACCATTGCGTCAAAAGACGCATCTGCATTGTACTCGTCAGCCACATCTGAGTCCTCTTCAGACGAGGTAATCAAGTCGACTGCCTCGATTGGCCGCTTTGAGGAACTACCAGTGCGAGTTGGCTTGGCCTGTTCTAGAGCAAATTGCACTATTTCAGCTTGCTGAGTGAAGGGCAATAGATTGAATGGCGTTGACACCGGCAGTATCTCAGAACTGTTGTCATCTGAATGTTCGGCGATCTCACCAGAGATCGCCACGACACTCTAAAATTGTCAATGCACATTGAACCATGTCAAAATCGATGTTGTTCAATGCTTACCTGCATCCGCTCCCGGGCCTGTCCTTTTACATTGGCCACAAAATGCTCTTTGAATTCATTGTCGTTGTCTTCTTCGTCATCGGTGTCAATGTCAATGTCGTCGTCGTCGTCGTCGTCTCCATCTTCATCCGATGCGGGAGCGTGTGAAGTCTCAGATGAGTCTGTCAAAGAAAGAGGCGGATCCTTTGCGAGTGAGACTGTGGTTGCAACAGTTTGGCTTGATTTCGCTGACGAAATACCCAGAGAGTCAACAGAAACAGTTGCAGTGTGAACGCTGGGAGCAGGAGAAGGTTTTGCAGCAGCCTTTGGTTCAGGTTCGAGGTGAGTGCGCCAATTATTAACCTTGCCCGTCAGACTGTATTTCTTACTTCTGAGCCCCCAAGTAAGGGTCATAAAGCGAAGCGTAGACTCTGTAAGCATCAATAGCATGGTGGTGAGAAGATGGATTACTGACGGGTTAAGATTTCCTTTCTTGTCGTTATCAGCTTTCCCTCGATCCAGATTGATCTGCCTTGCGGCCGCACTTATGGCTTCTCGCGATACTGTATTAACCTTCTTCTTCTTCTTCTTCATCTTGACTTCCTCATTCCCAGCCTCCTCATTTTCAACCACCTTGTCGTTGCCTCCACCCGCACTATCAACTAGATGCTGACCGCCTGCGCCTTGGACTTTGGCTTGTGCTGGGGGAATGGAGGGGTGCTCTAAAGTAAGCTCATTAGTTTCATCTTGCCGCTTTTCCTTCTTCTTCACTGGTCTAGCGCGGGGTTTTACTGGTTTTGCCCTGCTGGTTGCTTCAGCCACCTGCTCCACCTGCATGGCAGCCTCGATGCCTGCAATTCGATCAATTCCACGCTGCAGGGCAGCTTCCTTAGCGGCCTGGGCTTCGAGAGCACGACTTTTGTCTTCTGCGACCTGGGCTTTGGTACGTCGCTTCTTTTGACCTTCGAGAAGCACAAGTCCAGGGTGTCGAGTCGCATTTGCAGGGCGTGTACGGCGAGGGGAAACGGGGGTTGCCATGATGGTTATGGGAGGTAGGAAATAGCAGAAGAGAGTGTGGACCTCGATACTAAAAGGTAAGAGTCGCAAACTGCAATTTTCTAAGTACTAAACCCAAACAAACGTAACGTAGTACTACTCAATACCTCACGCTATTTTCCAAGTCCGCCTATACTTCAGCACAACGACAACAGGGTGTGGCTGCCAGAACTGCACCGGAGCAGGTACTGGCTACCCTACCAGCAAACTTTATCCCCGACTCCCAATACCATTAACTCAAGCGCCGGAACTGGTACTAGCCATCCTACTGACAAGCTCTCCCCCGGCGACTCTAAAAATACCATTAACTCAAGTATCAAGGTCAGCACCCACCGTTCTTCTTGCTTCTGCCCCAGGCTAACCACAGAGCAGAGATCCGGAACTGGTACTAGCGCATCCTACCAACAAGTGCCCTCCCCAACTCCAAATACCATTAACTCAAGTATCAAGGTTGGTACTTGCTGTTCTTCCCACTTCTTCCCCAGGCTAACTGCAGAGCAGAGATCCGGAACTGGTACTAGCGCATCCTACCAACGAGCGCCCTCCCCAACTCCAAATACCATCAACTCAAGTACCAAGGTTGGTACTTGCCATTCTTCCCACTTCTTCCCCAGGCTAACTGCAGAGCAGAGATCCGGAACTGGTACTAGCTATCCTCCCTGCACAACAGAGATCCGGAACTGGTCCTGGCTATCCTCCCTGCACAACAGAGATCCGGAACTGGTCCTGGCTATCCTGCTTGTAGCGCAGAGATCCGGAACTGGTATTGGCTATCCTACCAACGAGCACCCTCCCCCCCTCCAAATACCAACAACTCATGTCCCAGACAGACTCAGATGCAAGCCACCCGCGCCGCCAGCCAATTGGTCCCTGTATCCCTTGCACAAAGCCAGGGTGCAACCGCTGGTTCAAGAATCGGTCAGGGTACACACAGCACACAAACGCTAAGCACCCTGTGTTTCCGCAACAACCTACATCAAGTCAGCCATCCAGGCCTTTTTCGCCAAGTTTTGGGCTGCCTGACACCATGGATTCGGGTGATGCTGGCGCTATGGACTTTGGAGATGATGGAATCATGGACAACGACGATCCTGCGCAACAAACGGCTGAATTTTTTGGCCCTGGCGGCCGGCTGTACAGAAACTATCACCCTTTTTTATCCGGTATGTGTTTTCTCATTTAATTTCTCTCGAAAGTTATCTTATTTGTAACCTACAAAGCTCAACCTTGTGATCTGGAAGGCAACTTCCTTCCACCAGGAACCTCACCTCCGCCACTCACTGACAGGGCACCAGATGACTGGACACCCTACAAGAGCCGGGTAGAGTTCGAGCTTGCTGATTATCTATTCACGAAGAATCAGACCCCCGCACATTCCATTGACCATTTGCTCAATATCTGGGCGGCTTCGCTTATACACGCTGGTAGCAAATCAACCATATTCTCAGATCACCGCAGCGTCTATAAGACAATCGATAACACTCCTCTCGGCGATGTAAAATGGGAATCATTCACTGTCAAATATACTGGTGATATTCCAGAGGAAGGCGCAGCACCATGGATGACAGATAGCCACGAAGTGTGGTTCCGTGACCCCCACGAAGTCGTTCGCAATATGCTTGCTAACCCTGATTTTGCTGCGGAGATGGACCTTAGACCTTATCGCGAGTTCGCAACCGAGAATGATGAGCGCCAGTGGAAAGACTTTATGTCTGGAGATTGGGCTTACAAACAAGCGGTACGTGTATTGTTTTCTTTATTGTTTTTAGGTTTGACGTGCATCCACAGGACATTATCTCTGAAGATACTGATACTCATGGCTCAACGTTCGTGCCTGTGATTCTCGGGAGCGACAAAACAACGGTTTCGGTCGCAACAGGACAAAACGACTATTATCCTCTCTATGCATCTATTGGAAACGTCCGAAACAATGTGCGCCGTGCACACCGCAATGCTGTCGCTGTTGTAGGGTTTTTGGCAATGCCAAAAAGTAAGTGCTCGTTGATTCTGTATTCTATTGTCCTTACATCTCGCACAGCTACCAAACAGCATGCCGAGACAAAAGAATTCCGAAGGTTTCACCGTCAGTTGTTTCACTCGTCACTCTCGTATATCCTCAAGAGCCTGAAGCCTGGCATGACAACGCCTGAGGTCGCACGTTTCGGGGACGGGCACTATCGCCGTGTCATCTATGGACTTGGGCCTTATATTGCAGACTATGAAGAGCAAGTACTACTTGCATGCATAGTTCGAAGGTGGTGCGCTAAGTAAGTAAATTTTCCGATGATCTATTGTATTTGTTCTGATACCGAAATAGATGTCTTTCACATTCCAAGGCCCTTGATGAGAACATTGACATTGTCCTTCGCAAAAGACATCACGTAGATGCACTCATCGAGGAGTGCGACTTCGATACTCTGTGGGCAGAGTATGGTGTAATTGCCGTCCTCATGGTACATCAATTGTTCACCTCAATAATGCTTGGAACTGACTCATTTGTAGCCGTTTACGAATGATTTCCCTCGCGCTGACATCCACGAGTTACTCGCACCCGACCTTCTCCATCAAATTATTAAGGGGTCGTTCAAGGATCACTTAGTTGAATGGGTCGAGAGATACCTCTTGCAAGAGCACGGAAAGACACGGGCTAACATCATCCTCGATGATATCGACCGATGGTACGTTTTGTCAATCTTAATTTTGATTTTTTCTTAACGTTTCATAGAATTGCAGCAGTTCCTCCTTTCCCTGGCCTGCGCCGTTTTCCACAAGGACGTCACTTCAAACAATGGACCGGTGATGATTCAAAAGCCCTTATGAAGGTATACTTGCCCGCAATTGAGGGCCATGTTCCTGTAGATGTTGTCCGTGCATTCAGCGCCTTTCTCGAGTTCTGTTACCTTGTCCGACGCAACGTACTCACGGAGAAGTCCCTCAAGGAGATTCAAGACGCACTCACTCGTTTTCATCAGTACCGTGAAATTTTCAAGACCACCGGAACAGTGACAACATTTTCGCTTCCACGACAACACTCAATGGTACACTACGTCCATTGTATTCGACTCTTCGGTGCGCCAAACGGCCTATGCTCTTCAATCACGGAGTCGAAGCATATTAAAGCCGTCAAGGAACCTTGGAGGCGGTCCAGCCGATATAACGCACTCGGCCAGATGCTCCTGACCAATCAGCGTCTAGACAAATTGGCAGCATCGCGTGTGGATTTCCGCACTTGCAGGATGCTTGCAGGTACTTGCTTATCCTCCATTCTTGCAGCACTTGGTACGTGTTCTTTCTGTCTTTTTTACTACAATCTAATCACTATCTTTGTTGCTAGAACCATCAGCAGATGTACCTGCGCAGGCTGAGCAACCTGTGTCCACCAGTGCAGAAGAGCACGATTCAAACCAGGAGCCACCTATTGTGCGCGAAAGCGCCAGCGTACCTGACATAGATGTTATTGCCGATTCCGAGGATATCGACGCACCAACCTCAGTCCTTGCGCACGTTCAACTGGCCCGAACATCTCGTAAGTCATTTTTTTTCATTTGCGTCTCAATATACTAAGTACTATTGGTACAAACAGAAGGGAAAAAGCGCGCCCAGACCATTCCTGCATTGGCCAACGAGCTTGCTATCCCTCACTTAGCTGATCTTGTTCGAGACTTCCTCATCGAACAACTGTATCCGGAAATGCACGCTGCAGAGATCCCCGAAAGCATTATGGACTGCCCTCGTTACGAAGGAAGGATTCGAGTATTCAATTCCGCAGTGTCAACGTTCTTCGCACCAAGCGACTTGAGCGGCATTGGTGGAATGAAACGCGAGCACATTCGTGTGTCTCCCAATTGGAGAAACGGGCACGCACGCAAAGACTGCGTGTTTGTTATTACTGATCCAAATATTCATGGAATGCGGGGCATGGATGTTGCCCGGGTACTGACATTTTTTTCGTTTCGGCTCAGAGGTGGATTTTATCCATGCGCAGTTGTCCGGTGGTTCAACCGAGTCGGCAACGCACCAGATGACGAGACGGGCCTATGGATGGTGGAGCCATCTTCTATCAATGGCCATGCGCACTTTGCAGTGATTCACGTCGAGTCAATTTTTCGGTCTGCACATCTTATTCCTGTGTATGGCATTGAACCGCTCCCCCCAGCCATTAAATCCCACCATGTCCTTGATATATTCACCCTCTTCTACGTGAACAGATATGCTGACCACCATGCCTTTGAAATAGTTTGCTAGTGCTCTTACTTTTCTCTTCGTCGTTTGCTTTTTTCCTACTTGTAACTTTTTTCTTACTTTTTCACTTATGTTATCATTCAATTTCATTAAGTTCTCGCATCCGAAAAATAAGCGTGAAAAAGTGACCATGAGTAATTTCTCTCTTAATTAAGTGCCAAAAAAGCTAGGAAAGTGAACTCGTGATTTCCTGATGCACATCTCGAAGATCAGTCCACTGGCACGACATT
>JRHT02000321.1:0-27648 GCA_011800875.2 Suillus brevipes Sb2 | reverse complement strand
AAAAAAGCTGTAGTTATTGAACATGCAAAGCGGAAGGCCATTCTGTAGCCCATTACTATGGGCGGTTCTCAGGAACTCGTAGTGCTCGAAGAACAACTGTTCTAACTTACGGCCTGTACGGTTGCCCATATTCCAAAGTGTATTGCATATCATGATGTACCCCCCTCTATCGCTCAGCAATCTACTCAAACTGCCAAGTTCGGCAGTGCTGAATGGGCACTTCCCCACTTGCCTCTCACTCCGCACACTCATCACCGTCTGGCCCTCGATATTGTGGGCAAAAATTTGACCGAGTTTGAGAGTTCTCGTCAACTCGTTTCGTCTGTGCGTGATGCACTGATTGGTACGTGTTTTTTTAATCAATCCTCACACAACTTATTCATGATCTATCACCGTAGCTCACAAGGATGCATTTGAACTTGCGAAGGTGCTCCATCGAGACCTCAGTGTTGGAAACGTCGTCATCTACAAAGGGAAGGGCTACCTGATTGACTGGGACCTCGCAAAGTTGGTTAACATTAACGGTCCCCGACAAACGACATGCACGGTATGTTCACTCCACGCGCTTTAAATCTCGTACTTATTTTGCTATCACTAAGGGAACTTGGCAATTCATGTCTGCATACCTCGTCGAGCATAAATATGCCATACACTCGGTCAAGGATGACCTTGAGTCCAGTTTTTACGTCGTTCTGTGGACGACTCTTAAGTTCAAGGAGACGTACATGGACATCGTTCGCTGGACATCACTCATAACACAGGTCTTCGAAACCAATCCCGGATCATCCTCGAAAGCAGATTGGCTCATCGGGAGAAGCAATCTTCCCAATCTTATGTATGTCGACTGCAAACCGCTCGACAGTCTCATCCATGCACTCGCTGAGTTCTTCTCGCATCAGTACACGCGGGTCACTGAGCATCAGCAGACGGTATATAATAAATTCTGGCTCGCACACGAGAAAGCGACGCGAAATGTCCCTGTCGTACAAGACCTGTTGGCAGCTTCATATGCGCTCATGACGGACTCCCCTGTTTACCAGAAGGAGATAGGTATGAAGGTCCTGGGCTCACACGACGCCGTGATAGGCATTTTCAACGATCATCTTGATTTATCCGGTTGGCCTGTCGCAGACTCTGCCGTTCTGCAAAAACTCAAGTCGGAAGAGAAGTACGAACCAGTCTTGGTCATGAAGTCCCAGTCATTATTTGCCTCAGGGGTAGAAATCACAGTGTCTGGCAAGCGGCATAGGCTAGATAATGCGGACGATGATGGTGATGATCTCAGCTCGATAGCTGACCTGGATGCACTTACGTCCCTTACTTAACCATGTATCTTCGTATTCTAGTTGTTCACGAGTTTACAATATAGTGCATTTGTCAGTGGAGTGAATGCCTGATGAGTGAATGCCTGATGAGTACCCAACACCAACGAGTGCCCGACGAATGCCCGATGAGTGCCCGATGAGTGCCCACGTCATTTTTCTCATGCTAAAAGTTCACATTTTACGTTCCCCATTTTAACTTGCAAAAAATTTGATTATGCTGCAATCGGAAAATGTACCTAGTTACATGAAATTCTGAGGAAAACTTTCCTGCACTCAAAACTTTGTATTTTATGGCGCTCAAAATGGTACATAAAATGTAGAATTTCACCTGGGATTTTGGCACACATCCAAATTTTTTATTTTTATTTGGTCAAAATGTATGAGAGGCACCACTGGACAAAATTAAACAAAAAGTTGCATGGTGAAAATCAAAAATTTCGACTGAAAAGCAATTGTCAAATCCGAAAAGGAAATTTTGGCCAAACGTCCAAACCCGCAATATTGTGGTCTTGCTCATGGAACGAACGTAAATCAGAGCGCTCATGTGAGCGAAATACATGAGGTGGGACGAGAACACCATAGCAGCAGCGTCAGTGCGGAGGTGTATGTTTTTGACTTAGGACTTGGACGTGTTTTGATGTGTCACGTGAGCTTGTTCCTACTACTTTACAGATGTACAAGCGTGTACTACATAGAGCAAATCGAGAGCGAACGGGCAGGTACCATGATGATTGGTCATGAGCCAGCGGCCAGTGGTGGCTATGGCTAAGGTACGCCATGACTGCGGTGACGTTGCGTGAGACACACGTGAAGGTGAAATGAGTTCAGGGCCGAGGAGGAGAAAGTTAGGGAGGTTCCGAACTCTTCGCCTTCGTTTTCGGTTTTCGGTATCGGAGGAAGTGCCAGGTGTAGATGTCATGGGCGTCGGCCTTACAGTGGATAGTTGATTGGAATGAAGAAGAGTGAGATGCGACGGGGATGCAGGCGGTGTATGCAGGAACACAGCCTGTTGCGAGGGTGTGATAGGGAGTGTCGAGCTGCGCGTTGGACCTGTGTGAATATGAAGCTCTCAGAAGTCATAACGACGCGGAGGCAAAACGTACCTGAAGCCCGTCGAATGTATACCAGAGAGACTCCATCCTCAAGAGCATGCTGAGGTACCTGCAAATTGCGTCATTTGCGAAGGCGGAAGGACAGGTTGCACTGGAGGAGGGAAAACAGGCTGCAAGGGAGAAGGAGCGGTAGAGGTAGCAACAGACGATACAGGCGCAAAAGTGCTCTGTTGTTGTTCTTGTTGCTGCGCAGGTGCAGGGTGCAGGAGGCGAGAGTGGCCGCATGGCCTTCCGGTATTCGAAGGAGTGCGAGCACGAGAAGAGTTGATGGAAGCCAGAGAGGTTTTAGAAGATGAGTAGGGTGGTAGCAAATGTCCAATCCAGTAAGATAATCGGCAGAAAAATAGGAGTGTGAGTACTTGATGCAGTGAGTCCAGCGAAGGAGTAAGGTGCCATAGGACTGAACTACTGGGTGGCACAGGGTTAAGAGCAACTCTGGACGCCCTGGCCATCCCATGCACAAACTGAGTTCATGAGACACCTTGCCTTCAGAGACTCACGATTTTTCTGTAGGGTAGAGTTGGTGTAGAGATCCATCAGGAAATCGCCGAGGCCTTGGTTTTTCTAGTTAGATGTGATCAACGTAACCAAACACGGTAGATAAGGATCAACCATTGTAATTCTTCACTATGTGATAGCACTTTGTCTACTGAGTTATGATACAGCTCAATATTGATCGTCCTTGGGATTCTCCTGTCACTACAGGTCTCCTAGGTGATATTCTGGCATGGGGCTACCATTTTTCACCTTTACTTATCTCCGATTGTCTTATGTTCACTTTTTGGTGGTAGTGTTGGAAGACTTGGCCATACAGTAGCACATAGATATTCAACGTCCCCATGACTTATGATACAGGCTCAATATTGATTGTCCTTGGCATTCTCCTGTCGCTACAGGTCTCCTAGGTGATGTTCTGGCTTGGGCTACCATTTTTCACCTTTACTTGTCTCCAATTGTCTAGCGGAGGATGCTGTCGGGCAAGACAAGGAACCCATCGCATCGAGTCCTCGTTCGTTATAATTAGTTTTCGTTAAGTTTTTGTGTCGATATCGGGCCAAATGAAGTTATCTCGAGCGTATACATTGGGACTAGCATAAACGGGGCGAGAACATTACTAGACACATGATATCTACTATCTATTTGCGTGACCTTGATATTGAGACAGATGGTGGAGATAGTAGACTCGGATATCCAAAAAAAAAGACTCGGATACCCTACAATCACAATTGATATTATGTACGAAGATCATGCATCGTGATTGTAGTCGGAGGTGCATACTGGGGACGCACAACACATGAAAAGGACAAAGTGGGCCCACGGCGAGATGTTTCTCGTCTTCTTGACGATCTCAGGAGTGGGAGGGATGGCGGATGGCGAGGCCACCGCATGTGATTGAGCCTGAGCCTGGCCCCGCCATAGCTTTCTCTCCTTGTTCTCTGGCCGCCGAGCGACATGTAGTGCCTGCGTAGCATCAAATTTCTGACGAACACAAATAGACCTGAAAAAACTTACCCTCTTGTCCTGCATGCCTGCGATACTCTGTGATCTGATAATGGCACTGTGTAAGGTGGCGAACGATCTGATCGCCTTGGGCTCGGATTGGAAGTTTTGTCGGGCATGATGGTGAATGGCGCTCAAGACCCCAAGACCCCAGAGACCGGCAGATTGACGCCCTTCGGCAAATGTGAAAATGAAAATGACATCATCAATATAGTAAATTTAGAGTTAGGGTTTAAAATGTCTACCTTCGACCTCTGCAAACATCCTCTCCTTCAGTGTAACAAGGAACCTGGCATAGCACGACCGATCAGATCGAGAAAGACGAAGAACCTTATCGAGAAACAGCACATTCCGCACAGGTTAGGAAGAACGGCAAGTTCGCACAAGTTGTGAACGGTCGAGTTGATCCAACACCTGCGTTGCGAAAACAGCACTCTCCAGGATACCGGCGCCATGGTACGCGCAATTGCGTCTGGAGTGAACTTGGTCTCGAAGGTGGGGAAATGTTCCATCAACAGTGTCGTCAGGAATCGATCTTCGCCGAGGGAGAACAAGTTCTTCTTGTGCAGGGTGTCTACGTTATTATCCGCATATTTATCAATTACACGGTTGGAGATGATGAGCGGTCGGCCTTTGTCATTAGTTCGGATGCGGTAAAGGGTGAAGCAACCAGGAAGACACGAGACTGAGCCAAAAAGACTCTCGAAAGCTTTGGACAAGTTGTGCGAGATGTAATACTCGTAGACCTACGGGCACATTGGCATGAATACACAAAATATGTAATTGTAAACCACTTGCCTGGATCATGGTCCACCAGAACCCCTCCTCATTCTGGAGTCTCGTTTCGCCGCATATACCAATTATGTTAGAGTCTGAAAACGAGGCTGCTACAAGACGGTTGAGTGATTTGGGAGTCACAGACTGCGAAAAAGATGTCAGAGCTTCTCGAGATAGCGAGTAGTAAAGCGTACCGTGTCTGCATCCACAGTGAAAATATTGCGTACCCAGTAATTATCTACTGCTTGATCGGCTACAAGAACCACAGAGTAACGCTGACCCGCAAAAATCTGGAGCTGATCTACCACCAGGGGTTCAGTTGCCTGTCCATCCGCTTCGATGATGGTCATGTTATGGCCGTCAATGGAAAACTGGAAGTTGGGATCGTACGACATTGAAATCAGGCGCATGCGATAACGTTTTCCCTGCTCGACGCTGATCAAAGCAAGATCAGACATGGGTCCACCTGCATATCGACCGAGTCCATTGACGAGCGTAGAGCTGGCAACATTGCCTATGACGTAGTGCAAGACGGTGGCCTCAGTGTGATGCCTAGTAACACTACTTTAGTCGTGCAGACCACCAGCGTTCATAAAACTCACCAGTCTGCAAGTGTGATCACGGTAGATGCTGGAAACACATGATGGTCAGAGGATCAATATAAACCAATTTCTTGCTCACCATCGTCGACATCGTACATGTATGCCTGAGGCTCTTCAGGATCGTAGATTACCAGGGGTCCCCTGAGACCATCACACTGTTTCATGGGTTAGTCCTCTATTGTGTATGCAAGGTTGAAGCGATACTTGCATTTTGAACAGAATAATGACTATGATACCAGAAAGTGCCTGCCTGGTTCTGGGTGGAGAAAGAGTGCAAAAAAGAGCTGTTCTGCGCAATAGCACATTGTGTGACGGAGGATGTCCCGTCGGCATAGCTCGTTCCATTCTGGTAGAGGCCGTGCCAGTGCTGCGCCAAACAAGGTTGAAAAGTTAACTGACATCAATGTTGACGATTTGACGCTGCTTACAACACTGGTAGTCGTGAACATCGAGGCGTCTGTGAGCAGGTTGGCCACCTCAATGGCAAAGTCATCTCCCTATTATGAGGTCAGTGCTAGTACGCGATAAGGAAGTCGTCAGAAGCTCACCTTCTGCACTGCAATCAGGGGTCCAGGGACCAACAAGTGTTGCTCTGTTGAACATTTAGGATCGAGCTTTGACATTATGGCAGCAGACTCACGAGCGTTCGAAGCCATCGGGAGCGATGACCTTATTAGCTACTGTAAGCGTGGTTTGGGGGCCGAGCACATCGCGCTGCGATAGTGGGTAAGACTGCGAACGAGATATTATAGCTGCTGCATCAATCGATGAAATAAGAGAAGCAATTAGTATTAAATTAAACATCACGATAGAATGTGCTCTCGCCAGGAGAGAAGTAAGATGAAGAAAGAGAATTCAGGGAAGCACTTGGTATTGAGTTGCGTGAGTGAAGTGCAAATAAAGTTCAGATCGGAAAGAAAACGCACATAACGCCATCGAGGCCATGAGGACACTGGAGAACACAAGCAAAAGGTAATTCTGCACTTGACATCTAGGGGTGTACCGGAAGTCTGTCTCTCCGTCGTAGAAGGCGTTAGAAAGGCAGTCCATATTCGCCGTACGGTTTTCAGCACTCATGGTACTGAAAACTTGATTCAATGGAACAGTAATGTCCTGCCCGGCTTGTTGCTCAAAGACTGCAACGAGGTTCGGGTCGAGGAAGCTGTACGTGGCGACATTCAGGTCGATCGTGTTCAGGGTGTAGAGATAGTCTGTCAGATCATAGATGCTATTCTCGTAAATAGCCCAAGTTCTGCGGAGAAAATGAGTGATGTCACTGAAGAAGACTAAGTACGACTCACCGCGGATTCGTGGTTTGATTGGCCTGAGAGTAGATATCGCTTGGCTCCTAAACCAATGGACCAAGATAATACTGATCGATCTTTGGTCTGAACGTCTGGGTGTACCAGTTCTGGTTGGCGAGAGCTGCAGAAGTCGTCCCAGAGGAATGCATGGCTGTCGGGAACAAGAGTAGAGTGTTGTTTTCGGGAGTGATTTCCATTGTTGGACTGCTGACAAGACCCGCGCATGCCACAGTCAGAGGAGGGAAGTACGTCATGTCGGTACCAGCGAGACCCGCCAGGGTGTCTGCACCCCAGGGGAGTAATCATGTGAAGAGGGTGAGAAGAGACTTGAGCTTGAACGATAGTTTCCTCGTCGCTCGGGTGCTTTTCCGTAGACAAGCTGGGGCCCGACACGAGCTTCGCGACAAATACATCAGTTGAGCTGCGAAAGAGAGTGACAAAAGCAGGGCCAAGCAGGTCGGCGTCCTTTTCCACAAAGTTGATGATGTCGTATGAACAGGGGCCAGCACAGTGGTTGATCCCGAAAGATCTCCTCCCATCTGTCGTCTGTGCCGCAAGGCAAGACGCATGCACGCCAAACTTGGCACCTAAATCCCGCAGTAGCTCATCATCCCGCCGATCACCCACACGCCCCGATTTGAAGGACGTCACAGCCTTGTCAATGACACCTAGGTTTTCTCGGAGCGGACCGATTTTGTGACAACCGTAACATGTTACTTATCCCAAAAGGGACGATACTACCACGGCGCTCTCTTCTGCCATCTGCTGTATATCAATCAGTACTATGGGCCCTCAGAATCAAGTAAGTAAAACAAATGATCGTTGAACACTCACTCACCTGTAACAATAAAAACAGAAATATAGTCGTTATATTCAAGGCCAAACCAGCGGATTCCACGTGGTGATAAGATCGGCGTCACAGAGATCGGCTCGTCAGGTTGTGAGCAAGGATGAGTATCGCAGGTACGTAGCCACTTACCAACATAAACGTTCGTATCTAACGTCAGTAGAAACGGCCCTTGTAATGTTCTGAGCGTTACGAGGGTCCACGCAATCCCAGAGGACTTGCAAACGAACCTGGCCGCCAGTCAGCAGGCCCCGCGCAGGTCCGATGTTAGAAATGAGGAACGTGGGTCTGACGAGATCGAAAGGAGTGGGATCGATAAGGTAACATAGTTCAGGGCATTGATCGCGTTTCTGAAGGAGTCAGCACTCGTTCCCATATGCAGAATTTGATCGCGCTTGGTATACGTGCGGACCCGTCGACGATGGCAGAGAAATCCATCCCCATGAATCGCAAGATCATGTCATATGCGACGTCGGGAACGTCGTATGGCGCCATGTGTGATGCGTTAAAGAGCTGTGTGGTTGTGAGTAGGGTGCCTTGTGTAAAGTCCACAACGTACCTTGGCATACGTGAGGTTCCGTGAGGAAACCCAGGTCCCTGCTGGTGTGCCGTCGACCGTCCATGATGTGGTTTGTACTTTCTAAAGTGGTAATCAATTCCGGAACTATGGACATGAGAAAACACCCACTCCTAGCCCCTTTTTTCCATTCCATGTCATAGACTTGATCATGTTCTCGATACCCATGTAATTGCAGATATAATCTTGATCACCGGCGAACAATAAAACGGGAATTTTTTCTAGCACAGAAGGAAGGAGGGTGATAGATGACGGAGACAGACATTCATGCAGCTCGTCGCTGACTCGTCCTGAACATTCGACCCAGCTCTCAGGTTTGTCCTCCGCATGGAGGGCCCTGACGACATCTCTGCGCTGGAAATCCTTCGTTAAACCATGAGGATGACATGCCAAGAGAAGGACAAACATTAAGGTAAGAACTAATATTGTGCAATTCCGGAGGCCACTGCAAGCCACAGAAAGGCTGATCATCTTCCAACCGGACATCATAATGTTTACGCATTTTGATTGTCCATCGACACTGTTGTGATCGTGAAGCCAAAGATTTAACAAATTATCAGGAGTGTCACTCACGTTCGCGACTTGCTTTTGAGGATAAACATTAACAAGCTCTCGCATTGATTTGTGTGAATGGGTTCCATAGTAACGCCCCTGAACTCATCTATGCATCTATTAGACTCCTCTTTGCTGTCTTTGTAGTGCTGTGGACCATGTCAGGCTCGGCGAGAGCAGGGCTCTTGAGATGATCGAATTACTCACCTGTGAGCTCTCGTCGACAAGTCCATGCATGACGGCATAATCTAGGTATGAAGGGTATTGATTACAAGCATCTGTCCAACCATTACCGATTGCAGCCCCGCGTAAGTGCATTTTGAGTTCTGATGAGAGAATAGCATCCGCTATCCAAAGGGGTCAGCGTCACTCCGCAGGAAGTGATTCGGAGCTGCTATACCGAAGTAGGGAATATATTGTCCAGCAAAGCTCTCGCCGCCTAGATAGGTCTGCGAGCTGCCATTAGGTGAGCTCCAGGATGAACAAAGCCACGTACGTCTACTGTTTCGTATTCAGGAAACACTTTATAGAATGTGCGTAGAAATTCCATGAGTTGGTCAGTCGCCTGAGATTGCATAGCTACTAAGTCGGCCAGCATTGTGCCCATATGTCTCAACACATACCTGTTGTATACTATGCACGTAGTTGTTCGTGTTAGTATATGAGAAACCTGTTCCAGCGGGTTGATCCACTAAGAAAGGAGAAAAATGCGCTAGGTCGAACTTGGACAATGCAAGAGACTTGACAGACTTACCATATACCATAGTAGTATACTCATTCCAACCTCCGCGTGCAATCTTAAGGCCACCTTCTTCATCAGCTCTCCAAGGTCCAATTTCCATCATTAGACCGTCGAATGAGGAACATCCCGGTCCGCCCTGTTGCATTCAGTTCGCTGCATACCACAGTGGCATCATGATATGGCACGCACATTAAACCAAAATATCAGCCGTTCCTTGTTGGCTGACCTACGAGCCTTGACCATCACAAAGAATAAATGCGCGAGAACGTCCGTGCTGGCTGCTGAATCTGCATCGGGGTCGGGAAGAATGTGACCAGCGTATATGTGTAAAGGGTGTGTTGTATCCTGGTGCAGGCCTGGGAGATAAGGAACATAGAAAGAGGCTGTTGAGGGAACTAGAATTCGGTTGAAAGTTTCATGCGAACCGGTAGTCGAAAGATGGTGTAGTGTCGTCCAATCTCTGCCATCCGCGAGCAGCATGATGGGGAAATATACAGTGTGGAAATATACATTATCTTTGCCCATGAATTGGTATAGTCGAACGTTATCTGGGTTGAACCACCATTATATCCATTCCGGGGTATATTCTCCGGTGATGCTGACGTAGCCAATGACTGCGTCAAACTGCAGGGAGAGAGTTATGAAACAGTGAAGCATTAAAGTATCGTCGACTGACCCAAATATCTGTCGCCGCCCATCAATACACTGAAGAGAGTTTAGGAAACTAGCCACTCACATAACACTTTCCCACTCATCTCCTTGTCGTCTTCTCGACCCAGAGGTGAAATAGGAACGCCCCAGGCAAGATCCCGGGTCACCGGAGTAGGCTTAAGCCCACTTTTCATGCGCGCATCCACGATATTGCCATCAGCATTGATCGTGGCATTAGGCGACGATTTTCCTTTCTTCCACGACTTCTTGATCCAGTCTTTTAACGCTGGTTGAGCAGCATCTATCTTAAAATATATGTGCGAAGAAGAACGTGCAACGATGGGATCTAGCGTGCGACTGCATCCATCACATTGATCGCTGCGAGCGTCCTGGGACAAAGAGTGAGAATACGCGATATTATAAGCTGCATGACATACAACATGACTGCAATGAGGACAGACACCCTCTAGGTAGCGATCAGATGAAAACCTGGGGCGAATGTTAGAATTTTTTTGTGTTACGAGCCTCGAGTAAAACTCACTTTTTGCGGCATCGTGGCAGAAGATTCAGTGAGGAGAATTGCGGAATGTACTGGATTGAGATAAGGTTGGCGCAAGGTGCTCCAGCATTTGGCCTTGCAATCGAGGTACTAGGAAATCTTTGAGTTTCAAAACCACGAAATAAAAATATAATTACATGTATATGAGTGCAAATTCAAATCAAGCTACCTTCGAGAGAGAAAGCCTGAACAACATGGCATTGCTGCATAAGTGAGTCAACAAAGACAGTCCTGTTTGAAATATCAGCAAACGGAACCAGATTTTGTATAATCTTTCACCTTTTGACACGGTGCCATTTGGCTTTGGGCAGCTGCGAGTTTGGTCAGCTTAGTCAGCATCTAGCATCCCATGCGCCTGCCAGCATAACGGTAAGTGTCACCGAGGTCACATTATCACTGCCCAATCACAGGAGCATGCACTGCCATGAGGTATCTTTTGATTTACTGTACCCAGTCACTCAATTCAAGCTGGCCTGGAGAGAAAGCCTGGAGATGTGATTGCCAAAACTAGAAATATTAGTAAACACAGAGCAGTTGAACATGTATAGGATCATTCACCTGTTGACGTAGTTTATATCTATCCCACTTTAAAGGGGAAATCCTGCCTCTCAGATTGCACGAAAGAAAGGCTGAAATGATGTGACATACCCCAGAACAACCCCTGGGTCCACGACAGAATGTGTTCGAGTTTACCAGCGAAAAATAAATAAAAGCGGCTAAGCTCGAAGTTCAAAGACATCATAGCCACTATGAGATATCATGATGAATGCCCAAGTCCCATTGGCAACTGAAGGAGACCATCCCAAGCTTCCAGTTGTGTACCGAAGGTGAAGAAATCGCCAGTTCTTCAACTATCCCAGTACGAGAATGCTTCCAAGGTAAAATCCTTTGCAAGTTTGATGGGTGTGTTCAAAATGCTATGTGTATATAGCCAAGAAGCCTTGCAAAAAAAATCTATGCGTTCCGCCAGAATTTCGCACTGGAAAATATCAATCAGTGAACCATCACGAACTGACAAAAAAATCACGAACTGGGGAGCAGGCGAAGTTACTGGGCAAACCTGGCATAGCAACATCCTGCAGAACTCTACTCAGAGCACTGATCATAGTCATCAAGTCCATTTCAGGGCGCAATGGAGAACTCACTTGCATCCAACTACAGATCACGGTGAGACGGTCTTCGCTTTCCCTGCCAGTGCTGGAGATAAGACGATGACCACCAATCTTCCCACGCAACATGTACAAATACAAATTCCGTTATCGATTGGTTACTAGTAGTACATCTCGCGACGTTGAAATCCAGTATACTAGTATGCATGTGTAGATCTAAGCCTGATAGCGCAATTGACAAATGTGTGTGAGGTATTTGACAAGAAACAACATATCTCGTGAAGATGGAAGCGGTTCAAAGTCGGAAGGAATGCAAAACACATCTACAAATCAACGAAGAAAGGCTGGCATCTCTCCTGAACAATGGTCATCTGCTGCCTACGCTGGCCGGAAATAGGAGACAGGGCAAGACACATCAGAAAACGACCTGCAAGGCTGAAAACTTCCATTGTTTGGCAGGACGCTTGGGCTAGCCTGGGTTGACGGAGCAGTGTTGATGGCCTTGAGGTCGCTCAAAACTTTCCCTCTCTTTTCATTCCCAACCATGACATGTCGAGGAGCCTTCGTCTTTGGGGCGATATCAAGTACATTTTCACTCCTAAACGTAGGTCGTAATGAGTAATAGTGAGCAGCATAGAGAGGACACTGACGTGATGAAAAGTAGCTCCTTTATCGCTCGTGTGAAGTCAGCAAAACAAATCGGGTCGTCATACATTGCATGAAGCGCAAACATGATGACACCATTCATGGCCACATGCGTCTTGAAGCCAGAGATGGACGACTTGCCATCGAATTCCACCAAGATAAGGAGCATTGATTGATATAACTAAGACACTGTTATTGCTTGATAAAGGACCGAGGGAGATAGACTCACCAATGTCATGAGGTTACAGACAGTGTCCGGCGCCAAGCATCCAGATGTAGTGCGGATATCTTCGACAAACAAGTCCGCTATCCTCACGGTATCGTGTTCACTGATTAAATCATCGACAGGGATAAATAATGCTGCCCAAGCGAGTTCTTTGAATGCCTGTGTCCTTGTGATTTCGCAAATGACCTTTTGCAACTGAATGGTGCAAGATTTGAATAAAAATATGGCAATCCAGATCGTCAGTCTCCTGCTTACCTCTTGGATATCCCCGTTGAAGCGTTTAACAAATGCAAGGATCGTCTCTCTCTTATGATCCTGCGATTCACGACAGAAATTTGTGATATGCGTCATGGCGGCTTTCAAAATCTTGCGCAGTTCAGCCTTTCCGTTATCGAAAGCTTGAAGCATCTGCACAGATGATTTAGGGGTCAGCGAGCAAGGGCATAGACAAGGGAAGGCGCACAGTGGTACGCATGGTTGGCCAGCCGATAGAGCGGCCGTTCCTCCAGGTCACTGATTGAACATAATTTCATGACTCGAAGAATAGAGATAGATATAAGGTGCCCACATGGCTGATCAATAACCTGTGCGTAGGTTTTCCCATCAATACACAGAGATGTAAGAAAGCTCATGGTGATGAGGCGGCGCGTTTCCACTGCAGAAATTTTGAATGGATTTCCGTGTAGTCCAGCCCATAGACTGCCTAATAAGAGGGCCTTCGTGAGCCTCATGCGCTGAAACCATATCGTCGACGGCATTTTGCGGTATATTTTTCTTCTGTCATCTGCCGACAAGTTACCCCACAGATCGGTACTGTCCCTCCAAGCTAGCTCGGGGTACATATCCAAATCTCTATGGTCGGGGCCCGAACTGTTGATATCTAAAAGTTCGTTGTCATCATCTGGGATGACTTGGTCACCATAGCCGCTAATAGAGACATTAGAAGTTACAGGCCAGCCAGCATGTCCAAGATCAAGAGCGAATGAAAGGAAACCGGACTGCGTGTCTTGTGAATGCAGGGAAGTGTGTTCATAATCCATGTCTTGACAGGATATTAACTGCATGTTTTCAACTGGGGCGGTGTCCAGCGAGTTCGTCACAGGCCCTTCCGTCAATGAGATCGCGGACGGTGCATCATACAAAGCTACTGGATTCTCGTGGATGTGATAGTTGACAGGAGGCGGAAATCCATCAGGATATTGTGGTGAATTGAATTGGATGGACGCGTTCAATAGGTGGGAGAGCTGCCGAAGCACCATTAGACGAGATTAAGTTATCATAAAAACATAACGCACAGACCACATCGGACACGGAAAGCCTAGTTCATTCGACCTGCAGAATTCGGTCTTCACAGCCCGGACAAGAGCACCGCCAGCGGCATTCTAGATTCGCATTTTCAAAAACGAACTTTTTACACTTCAAATTCCCTACCGTTTCAAATAGCGGATGAGTGTCTTCGATGCGGCCCATCCCATCAGGAAAGACTAGAGTCCCAATGCTCTTGACTACATTTAACCAAGGCTTGGCCTCTTTGAGGGTTACATCGGCCTATAAACATGAAGATCAGCGAGTCGAAAGTCGAAGCTGAAATCATACATATATGGGAGTCACTTCATGGTAATCGGCAATGTATCCTACCACTACAAAGGACTGGTGCGAGAATCCCGTAAACGGATGCTGAAAGAATTAAGCTGAGACATTCGCAGATGAAAGATGGCTAACCTTCTCATGCTGGAGGCAAGCAATTAGCGAAGGTCCAATGTAGGCACTAATTCCGAGTCACTTACTGGAAGTTGAAGCAGTCGAAGGACACCTGAGCACTCAGGAACGTACAGATACGCAGGATGCATGTCGGTGAGGCACTGAGCTGACATGAAACGGTAAAGTTGAAGTCGGTTTGAATGGCAAGGACAGATTGCGTGAACCTGCGAGACTGATGTCCGGATATCGGCATTTAAATAATGGCAAATCGATACAATAGGATCGCTTACTGCAAGGAATAAGCATCAACCACTGGCTGGATTGAGCACGAGTCAGAGACGGCCAGCATCGACCTGGGCGGGCCAGCAACTAGGTATGGGCTGGCCAGGACTTGCAGCCATGAGACCAAGGAAATCGTTTTGCGCCCACCCGCGATAGGGTACATCGACGTAATACAACATTAATTTTCATAATCGAAGATGTGATCAGCATACATTTCATCTAGGGCATCCATGAGCGTCTCTGTGCTTCCATTGCGTCCCTCATCAAAGAGTGTCGGTTCCACACCAACGTACTCTTCGCCCTCTTCTTCCGCATCGGCACTTGTATGCGAGCGTTGCGTGTCTTCCATCAGGCTTTCCAAATTTTCATCGGCGATTGTCGAACTGACATGTTGCAGTGCCGAGCTGCGGCTTTCTAACACTCCCGGCCGATGAGAGTACAGATGCCCAACACCGAGGCCATAGTGATACCGCATGAGTAAGTCACGATCAGCAAAGCTTGTAGAACTGTGTCAGTAAGCATGTTTAAATGAATGGTGAAATTATCACCTGTTAATGTAATACTCGTGCCAATCACAGTGATCTCCTGCGAGAGGTGAGATACCGAGGCCACTATTTGGATTGCGTTGGCCTTGAGAGAAGGCAGGAATAACATGACACGCCCTCAGAACGGCCGCCGGGTCCACGAAGCCAAAAGCGTTTGAATTTGCCAGGGGTAAGAAATGAACGCACCCCAAATTACGAGAGTCCCAAGCATGGTTGCTTACTGTTTCATACCACCGGACGAAGAGAAAGTCCATTCGGAGGGATTCATACACATTCCCGGTGCGAACCACATTAACATGGTGAATACCCAGAACTTTGGCATAGCGATAATAATCTGAGTTGTTGGGGTCGTTGCCGTCACTGAGCAACATGATGTTGCAATGAGGAGTCTTGGGGTTCACAACATCCTGAGCCCGCCGAACATCATACGTAGTGTAATTGAATCTGGCGATATTGTGGTGGTAGATTCGATTACGTTTAAAGAGAACCGAATTGCGCTCTTCATCAGAATGAGTGCTGTATTTATTCACAGGAGGCCCCAGATCGAGGCGCTCCAAAACGTGATCCTTCAACCGGGGAAGGAAGTCCTGAACGCGTGTCAAAGCGATAACGATTCAACAAAAGAACAAATACCTTCATAGCAGGGTCTCCGGCATGGCTGCGGAGGTAATGACCAATCTCATCATAAATCTTCTCGCTCTTCCCAATGTGATGATGTAAATGGGGGTCATTGGTAGAGTCATCACGCGCTGCTTGAGGAGTCGCTTTTGCCGCCGTTGCTTGATGCGACGTAATCTTGCTTGACGGCGCTCAATCTGCGTCAACTGGTAGATAAAAGCTCGTCGATCGGTTCGACGATATCTGCCCTTAGGCATACGATGCTCCAACTCACCCTAATAGTAACTGAGTTGTAGAGCAGGTAAGATACAACCAGAACTCACCGGCTCTGTACTATACGAATCTGTGGTGCCAAAGTGACGGATGCACGCCACATAGTCCCCCAGTGTGTGAAGCTTGTAGGTCTGCAAATTGAAGGACTTCTTCTTCCTTGGTTGCCGTGGGTAAGGCCCGAGAATATCCCGCGATTGATCTGCGCTCGCCTTCTGTTTCCCTTTAAGGTTAGCACCTGCCCTAGGCTGTGCAGCCGTAGCCCCCTGTTGGCTGCCATTCGCCGCCCGCTTAGCTGCCTCTTTTGCTTGCCGATGAGATCGCGCATTAAGTTCGCGATCGAGTTCCTGAGTGTCGTACATAGAGCATACCCTCGCCTTAAACCGACGAAGGTGTTCCCCCAGTTCAGCCGTTTGTTGATCGAGGATTTGCAAGGTAAGGTCGGAGTGCATGCGAAGTTTTGCGAGTCCGTGCCAGTGCGCCATGACGAAAAGCAGGTCCATGACGATTTCATTTTGAGCAGGGGGGAGAAGTCCGTCAAACACTGGGATAGCACACTGGTATGGAGTGAGTTGACAACGACCAGCGAGAATCATCCAAGGACTTACTTGTAAAAGATCTTCGAAATCTCTTGCCGCCATGTTGGACATTTCAGATGTATTTTCGGAGAACCGTCGTATAGTTGAGGATCCAAATGAGGGGACCTGTCTATACCTGTCAGACGTGAGTATGGGCATGGCGAGCTTTCATCAGGGTAAATGTTAGATACCTTCCATCCAGCTCGTGAATGAGGTCCTTGTTGAAGGCGAAAAGGATCCTTAGCAAGTGAATCAAGAGCGAGCGCCACACCCCAAGTTCAAATTCATGGAGGAGGTCAACAACAAGGGCAGCGAACACATTAAATCCAAATGCGCTGAGGCTGTCAGATAGAATATTCTAAGCAATAATTAGGTAGGGTAGTAGGAGAGGCTTATGGTCACGCTCACCGCAGTAGGTACCCACGATTCCGGCTTGAGGAGCAGCTCGACTGCTGTACTACCTACGCCGTGATTTTTGTCGTAAATGAGCTTGCGTGCATCAGCAACAAGGCGGGTCCTCGAGGCATCAGACCGCGCCAACAATAAACGTTGCTGTCGATCGCAGCTCAATCCCAATTTGTGAAGCTGTGCAGCCGGTGTGAGACAACGCGGGCAAGGACAGCCTCCCAACTGCCGAATTGTCGCGATAAGAACCCTAGATTTTTTGAGTTTCACTTCTATAAAATATGATTATGACTTACTTCTCAGGGTAGTCTGCGGAGTAAGTAAATATTCGAGGGTAAAACCTGCGTTTATGACCATCACAGCAGAGAATCACAATCCCATGCTGGTAAGCCTCTAAAAACTCGTCATCGAGCAGGACCTTCCATTGAGCTTGAAACAGTTCGCGCTGGCAATGTGTTGTGCATTCACGGCTAGCCCCCTTGCCATTAGTAAATGCACACGCGAAATCTTTGAACGAGTCTGGAAGCTGTCAAAGCGTGAGCGTCAACGCGGAAGAGAATTCTTAAAAGCTGCTGTACCTTTTGGAAGTAGGCTACATGGTTGCTCAGATTGCAAGACGGTTTGCACCGGCGGTACTTCGATTCGTTTCCGAAGTACATATATACTGGCCATAGTCTTGCATGACCAAATGTTGTCAGGTGTGTAGTGTCTGACCAAAACATGAGCGCAACGGCCGCATGGGGTAAATCGCATCCCGTTTCTCTGGGGGACTCCTGAAGTTTGTGGTGTGTGTCTATGAAGGCCGGCGAAGTGAACAGTTCGCCTTGAATGTTTACGTCATGGGGAAGATGAGGGGCGCTCCATTGTAATTGATAAGGTTCGTAGTGGAAAAGTTCGTCGTCTTGGGGGTTTGAGAGCTTTTCCCTGATGACCGACACAAGACTTTTGTGATATAAGGTGGCAGCCGCATAAGGGCGAGCACCTGGCTTGGCAGTGGTCCGAGAAAACGGCACTTGAATAGTCACCTCCGTTTTACACCAACGCGCGTCCTCATCCTCCTATTCGTCCCCCTCCTGTTCCAGAATACTCGCGCCTAATTTCGAGTTGATGGAATCCCACGACGTACTACGCACATCATCAGGATCGAATTCTGGATGACCGACGATATCGATCAACTCCTTAAAGTCTTGATGAGACTTCTGCACGCTGCCATTCCAGTACCAGTAGCCGAGCTCAAAAGAGAATCTGTTGGGGTAAGGGTGAAATGAGATGTCTTCTGGTATGACGGGAGAATCAGACTCTGGCGGAGCGATATCCCGGACAAAACTGATATCTCGGAGGTCCAGAGCTTCTTCTGGGTCGTGAGATGGAGGGGTAGATGAGAAAAATTGCCGTACTAGTCCGAAGACGTTCCTGGCGGTACGGAAAGGAGGGGCTCTGAGCAACGTATCCCTGGGTGCATCAGAGGGATTTGGTGGTGGAATGCGATCCGTTGCAAGGGAAGAATGATCGGAGGGAATGCTTGGGGGAGGTTGTGGAAGAACGTCTTCATATTGCCTATAGCGTACAGGCATGGGAACGTTAACACGACGGATCCTCCTCTGTGCCAATGATAAGTCGTTGTCGTTGTCGATCTGTGTAGACATGGCAATGTCGTTGTTATCAATTGCTGACGATGGTGCATCTTCTCGCCCCGCCGGCAGAGTTGGACCACTGTCAGACGAATTCGCAACGCATGCCTCATTAACCTGCGTGAGGGACGAGGACGGGTCCAATGGAGGGTGGCCCTGCGCATTTGAAGGCGCATTGCTAGGCTGCGCAAGCGGTCTGCTACTGCCATGCACTCGGGATCGTTTCACAGAGCCTAAAAGCTCTTTCGCCGTAGATAAAGCAGAAAAAAGACGTTTCTTGCCTTGTGTACAAGAACGTTGATGCCTGGTGTATGCGCTCTCCTGCGTAAACTGACGTGTACAGGTGCACTTGAAACGAATTGGAGTCCGAGATGAACCTTCCGAGCCCATGAGGAGCTCAAGGATTGCAGGGACCAAAGGTTCTGCTGCTACTGGTAAAAGATCGGATGGAAGGGCAGCAGAGTTTTATGGTGAGCGAAAGGATGGCGAGGGCGAGCGGGATTATGATATGGCCACCATAGCGCCAGGTTCCACAGGGTACTAACAGGGTTAAATTTCGGGTTGCTTGCTGAGCTGACAGGCATATGCCGGCAAGGCAAGCTGGGCGTCCAGTGGTACTAGCGGTCAAAAGTTGAAGCTTCCAGTTCATATATAATGGACTAGAACTTACGAACAACGCATCCTTGCTGCACCGAATCGTTCAATGGAAGCCCCATCTTCACCTTCCTCTGCAATAACCGCCCCACCTGATTGTAGTGAAACCTCTCGGAGGTTAGCTAAACTCATAGTGGAAGCCATGACCTGTAGCTTCGCCTTCTTGCATTACGACAGACCATCTAGGTCTATGATTGAGTGGTATTGGTGAGATAATACTGTGCGACTGTTAGACTATGACACTCACGTATCAATGATGCTATACAGGCCTGTTGATATTGATGGAGAGAAGATTCCACCATCTGACCTAGAGACATACCGCAAAACACATGAGTTTAGATACCCGTGCTGCTTGTGCGCTGACGAGCGTGGAATGGGGGCATATACGGAGGCAGCAGTGTACTCTTGGTGGGATAGAGGCGCTGATAAGGCTGAATGGCTGACAAGATGTGCATCAAACACATGCGGATACCGAGGTCAGCATTCTCTCAACAGTATCTGTGAGTCCTGACTT
Source organism: Suillus brevipes Sb2 (assembly GCA_011800875.2). Taxonomy (NCBI): domain Eukaryota; kingdom Fungi; phylum Basidiomycota; class Agaricomycetes; order Boletales; family Suillaceae; genus Suillus; species Suillus brevipes. The sequence goes on along the minus strand of JRHT02000321.1, from coordinate 7,922 downwards.
ACATCGCATAGTGAACATGGGGAGATTTTTGCGGCTATCACATATAGCCACCTTCCAGTACCTTCCACGACTCAAAGGTATGGGCCTTCACTGAAATGAGAGTTTTCCTGATGGATTATCAGACCAGCGGATTTTGTCTGTTGAATTCGAGTGGAGCCAAAGGGAGCAGACTGAGTTGTTGAACTGGCTTGCCAACTGTCCTAATGGAGATGGAATCACGGTGAAGGAGTTCCGTATTCTGTTCAAGCGCTGCAGAAGATGTACCCGAATAGTATTAAGGCCGACAATGAACCGCCACGTTCGAGTCTGCTCAGGACCACCTGAACCTGATAGCGCTTAGTCCCACGTATGACAATTCGCTGATGACCTTACGCAAAGATTTTTGTACGCACACTGGTTGTAAACATCTTTTTGGGGAGCTCAGATCAATTTTGATGGCCAGGAGCTCACAACCGCCGCGGAGCTGTCAAGATTCTCACAATATTACCAGTCCTTAGAACTACAAATAGTCTGCAATAGTTCAAACTTCAAACCCTCCCGCTTACGCTAACCCCCACTGCCGCACCACCATCACAGGAGTGAGAAGCATGCAAGATGCCAACCTGTCTATCACCGGAATTGTTTGACTACACAACTGCTCGTCTGAGCATTTTTCAACTTTCGAACCTGTTAGGCAGTGAACTTATTGATGCCTACGTAGGGCTGATAACAGACCAAAAGGTCAGTCAATACCTTCGCGTCTTTGTGCGTCCTAATATCTTGCCTTTTAAATAGGTTCAAACTGAGATATACATCTTGTCGTACTTACTCAAAGGTCGAGTCTATCATGGCGACCTTTGGGAACTAGCTGGGGAGCGTTGTATCGAGGCGCAACAGGAGGAGACTCTGCGCAGACACCAGAGCATCTGCAATGGGACCGGAAGAAGCCATGCGGCTGCGGAGAGATATCTTATGGATGAGAGGAAGAAACGGTGCCAGTTGGAGGTGTCTCTATACTCCCAGGCCATTGAAATTATAGAACAATTTCGAATACGTGAGTTTATTTGATTTTGTGATGTAGAGATGTTGTCTGATCCTCCGGTTGTAGCACGCGTTGGACTTCTAGCGAAGCATGAGATCAGAACTCCCTCTGCAGCCTGGAGGCACAGTGGTCCGCCCCTGGCCCGCACGCCTTTGGCCTGTGTGCCTTTAGCCTGCTCAATATCTACGCAAAGGACATGTGAAGCCTGTTCAGGAAAAAATGACCCGTATTTCAACTCAGTGAATTCCTCACATGGGTATGGCTGGATGCCTTCAGCCCCCCTACCCTGCCCCCATGCACAGCAGGAAAAGCCGACCTTTGCCATTTTGAACGTCAGTAGTGTATTATTTTGTCTGGCCGTGCTCTTATGTCTCTACAGCACACCTCATTGCCCCTACTCAGTACTTGGGTAACCCCCGACGTTTGGAATGCCTTTGATGATGCATTTCGCACAGAACTGGACATGCAGTCAGAACTGATGACAAAGTCTCTTTCTACTAGGCGTAGCAATGCCTATCTCCGCAATTCTGTGCTGGATCTGCTCATCCTGCATTCCAAGATGCGACGCGCACAAGCTGAGATAAAGCTCTATACGCTAGCCATAGATAACATTTGTGTGTCTGACTGTTCCGATCTCAGTGAGCAATACTCAACTGTGTTCAACTTCACAGCTGATGTCTTTACAGGCTCATACTCGTCCTGGGATGAAAATTTCAGAACTTCTCTACCTACTGGGGACGCGAGCTCTTACGACGACGATCTCTTTGACGCTGATGTTGAAGATCCTATCAACTTAAACTGGGACCCGGATGACTGTCCTGATGACTCCGAAAATTGTGTACTCTCCTGAGGGCTCTAGCAGCTAGGTAGTTTTTTTTTACTCATTTACACTGCATTTGTTTATTTTCACCCACTCATCTGACTTATTCTTACCCTTGTACCGATGTTAACCGTACTCTGTTGTATCCCCGACTCCCGCGAAGTGTGGAGCTTGTTCTGTAGTGTTCAAATGATTCTTTCGCTGCAAACGTTCGTGTCACAGATTCCCGCGAAAGACTTGTCACTTGTATTTTCCTGGTTCCTCCCAAAGCATTGTACGGTTCCGTGCCTTCGAATTTTGAGTCTTGAAGCTTTTCGCTCATCTGAGTTTCTCGACAAACGTCAACAGCAATCTATTAAGGGTTATCCGGCTTCTATCATCGTGTGCATGTCCCTTCCGGAGCGATTTATGTGAGCACGCAATGATCTTGCTATCGTATTGTGATATTCAATTGGCACCAACCCCTCCCCCCCAACCAACACCACTACCACCCCACACTTCAATGCTTTCTTCTACGCTTAATCTTCACACTCTCGGACGTCCGAATCATTTTCTTGAAGTTCACCTGGCCGCCAGTACAGTCAGTTTGATTCCGCGTGCTCGCAAGGGAACATGTGGCCAACGTACTTTGAGCGGGGGAGGGAGCATCCCATGCAATCTGACGGGGAGAATGAGTGCTTATTCCCTCGGGTGCGTACTCTTCTAATATCCTTGCGCGATAATTTTCCTCCAGCCAACGATGTCTGTACTTTTGGTACAGTCCTTCCAACCTTGAACAGTTCATTTCCGCTAGGTTCAATCGTTCTTTGAGCTTCGCCATCGACTCGGAGGCTTCATCGCCATCTTCGTGACTTTTCACCGGCAGAAGCAAGTTATTACAACTGTCTTGCGCCGAGTGATCATTGCTGTTTGTTGCGAGCCCCACGTGGATAAACTCCTCGCAACTCTTATCCGTGTCACAGCTGCACGCTAGCTCGATCCTAAGCAATAAGATCAACACGTCGCGCCACCAGGAGGGTAAGTCAAGTTTACCACAAGTTCAAATTGATGCTGCCGTTACTAACATGCCCTTGTACTTTGGTTTGATGTCTTGAGGGCCATGGCATGCTGGCGAGACGGCTGTACAATGTTTTCCTGGTAATAGCGACCTGCAATTGGGTGCAAATTGAAGGCCGATGGGGGCTACAAGTCCAAACTCGCCATCCCAATTGAAGTACACTAAATTAGTATCTAATGGATGGGCGGCCCAGCACCTCACCTGGCCGCCCAGTTGGCCACCCTGCAACGTGGCACCTTCAAATTTTTGGGCGTCATGGCCGCCCAGCCAGATATTACCTAACTTAGGGTATTAAAAGCCACTTCCCGCACTTGCGAACCCGAGCTACCCCATCTTCCTCCCTCAGGCTTGTAGTAGCTTCCATGGCAGCGGCCCTCGATACCACTTCCTGCGTTCCGAGCAAGCATGGCTCGTCAGCCCTTCACATGGGGCCTCGAAAAAAAGCGTACGTTGTGTCAAATAGTAATGAACAGGCTTTGTAGACTCATCCTATCTTCCAGCTCTTCGTCAGATCCGCTTGTTTCTCATGGACGCCACTTTGGCCGGACAGTGTTCGCGCTGTGTAACTACCCTTCCTTACTTACTAACGGTATCTTGAGGCTGGAACAAATGGAAGACAACCTGTTGGAGGACTTCTCTGCTGAGTAAAAAATACAATGTTCTATTTACTTCTTTGCTGATGTGCTCGACAGAGAGCGGCGAGAACATCGCGTCTTTGAGCAGCTCTTAGACTCCTATCCCGGCCTTCTGGATCGTTTAAAGGATGGGTCTGAGGAGGAGATACTTCATGTTGGAGAGCTGGTGCACCTTTTTTTTACGTTGCTGGAGCTCATGCTTACTTATATATACAGATTGGTAAGGGCGCCGCAGGCGCCAGAGGTGACGACACCAAAACATTGAAGGCAGCAGTGCTTGATTGGATCGCCCCGAATGGAGAAGCGATACAGCCTCCCCTACACAGAAACACCAAGATCGATCGTGGCTTTAACCATGAACTAACTGGATCTCTGCTCTGCCCTGCTGGGTTAAACTGGAAGGATCCTCAGTATGCTTCGTTTTACTGGCATCGGTGCGATCCTGATTCTTTACATTTTATGACCAGGACAAAAGAAACCCTACGAAATGGCGAAATGCTGGTCCCTGGGGATCAATGGCCTATCTTTTTGTACGCCAACCAGGTCTATGATCCTGAAGACCCGTGGTGCGGCCTCCTTAGGAACCGCTTGCTAGTACTTGTGCGTATTCGCTCTTATTTTATATAATTCACCTACCACATGTTATTCCGCCAGGCCTATAAATATGTTTTCACATCTCCAAGCTCGGTTGACAGGGAGCCGAAGGCCACGCGATCCGGTAATGCCCGCCTCCATGGCATGAATTCTGTCACCGTCGCCTCAATAGCGTACATCGCAACTCAGGTTTGTCAATTATCATACTTCTGTAGAAGACAGGCTTTGATGTACTGCTGAAGGTGCGATTTGCTTTAAGCTCGTCTTCAGTATTCTCGCGAACCGACACGACCACAGATTCCGAAACATTTTACCATAGCCTCCTTGACCTTTTAGAAGACACCGAGGAATCTCTGGAAATTGATGATCTGTTAACATGGTGGAATCGGTATGTTTAACCGCCCTTCACTATGTTGCTTAGGGCTGATATTGCGCAACTTAGTCACGTTTTTCCCACTTCCTCAGCTGCCAAGAGGCCTGTCAGCGCTAACAGTGCCTTATCGAAAATTCGACAAAAATGTATTGCCCTCAAACAAGCTACCAACAATATCTCTACGTAGTTTATCTTCGTATTTCTAGAGTATACCGCCTGATGTCTTACTTCGTAAAAATATAAACAATGATATCCTACCTGTTCAAGGGACTGTACAAGCAAAGCAACAGGAAAATAAATTTGTGGGTCGGCAACACGCGCCATAGTACTGTCGTTTATGCAGTATTGCTCTTATATTGCGGTCATCAGCAATTTGGCGCCTTTTCCGCAGTGTAGCCTTGCATTACATGATTCGGTCTGGTGATATCAATCAGGGAGAGTTTTTAGATTACACATTGACCCGCTCTCCTTGCATGTGGTGGCTGTAATTCAGCAGTCAGCCAACAGACGACATCACCTTGTCATGCCTTCCCGCTGTGGCACCTTGGCCCAATGACCCAGAATCTAGATGGATGATGTAGAGAATACAATGGTACATTACCTTGTGTATTGTTGTCGTACGCCTTCGACATTAGCCCATATGGCAATGCATTGCCGCGATACTATCATTTTTTCAGATATTGGGCATAATAAAACGAAAATCAAGCCATACATACGTTGATCGCATCTCGTCGATAATGGACAGTATGGCAGTGTACTGCCGCGCGTGAACCGAATTGTATAGTCTGTAGATGCAAGCATCATAGGCTTGCGTTCCAAGCCCACAGCATCAAGACAGTTATGGTTGAGTGTGCAATGCTTGCGTATCGTAACGGGGTAGGAATAGTTTGAAAATAAATTATGAACGCTCAGCACATTTGGACCGTTGGCGGTGTCGGTCCAACGTAGTCCGGCCATATAAGACTTTGCGCAACACTGGAATTTTTTGATACTTTGTGGGTGACATAAAAACAATCTAAGATCACATACCATGGCCAAGGAAAAGCTGAATTGTAGTGTATTGCTGCTAACTCTCGACCTGGGGATGATGGCCGCTCTCGACATCATAATCTTTCTTTGTAATTGCAGGTAGGTATTGCAGCATGAACGCGTCTTGGTGATGGGGTGTCACAATCGTGCATTTGCTGACTTCCATCCGACTAAGTCCGGGTATTTAAAGCTTTCTCATGTGGGTCACAATTATGATAGATATTGTGCACATTGTAGATCAGAGAGAGATTTGTAAGAATTTATCGTTTTCGGGTCATTTACCTGATGTCATCATTCGGACTTCCCACTGATCACGTGTTGCAAAGTTTCAAGATATTCGAGCACGAAATTTGAATTTGAAACTTGCAATTGATTTCTTCGTCTAGGAATTTGTATTTGGCACAAACAATTATTCTCACATTTTGTCCGGCGGAACCCCCCATAAAAATGTATAGTCAAAACGCCAACTTTATCACTGACATTTTGAAACCAATCTCATCTAAATAAGAGTGTTTAAGAAAAATTATACGAAGTTTCAAAATCACTCGTATTTAGCCCAGGAGGCTTTTCCTGATGGAATCACACCGTTGGATTTTCCAATGGCATTTGGAGGCTGCGCAACGACCACCAGAGGTTCTTCTTTCAGATCGACATGGTTCACTTATTTCGGCAGCATCTCAGACAATACCTCTCTCGCGTCACTTATATTGTCTTCATCATCTTACCGGGAACATCACGCAAAACCTCCGTATCGTTATTGGTTCTCAATGGGAGGATTTTATGCGCGACTTTTGGATTGTATATCGAGCAGTATCACCAACCGAGTTTGACAGGCTGTGGACTAACATCATGGCGAAGTTCCCCAGGGCTCATAATTATCTGGGAGAAATCTATGACTGTCGAGAGCGTTGGGCCTGGGCATGGGTGAGCCACATCTTCACAGCAGGCATTCGAACAAATGGTCGTGTCGAGGTCGAGAATCGAATTAACAAGGTTTTTGGTGGACCGAAGAAAACCTTACTTCAGCTATTCAACAGTCTCAATGAAAGAACAGATGGGCAAACTGTTCAGGAAATGGTTCGAGTTCGAGAGGTGAGGGTACTTTGATAGTATTCAACCATCGAGTGCTGATAAATTTTCAGTCGTCACGTCGTCAACATGTTCAGAACCTTGAAACACTTTTTGCAGGACCACTCGCACTACTTCGAAAACACGCTGGTCCGTTCGCACTGCAAAAGTGCTACAAGGAGATGGAGCAGAGCTTATTCTATGATACAGAGGTTGTCCAGCGACCACTGGGTGTACAAACTTGAGTATGTAGCTTCCATCTACTTTGATTCGAACACAGACACTATCTATATTCATTAGACAGAGTATGCAATCCAGGCAGATGACACTGAACGTGGTTATACATGGTGTGATAACGAGGAACAGGTCTGTGCTTCGTTATCCTATAGTCAATCAAAACTCACAATTCCCGCTACAGCACATGATGAATAACTTCAAGAACGACGAGGCATATATTTCCACCAAGTGGTTGCTCCGGCTGATAAACTCACGAGGATTGGAAATCCAACACCTCTTGAAAATAGTCAACCGTGGTACGAAGACGACACACTTCCTCGCTATCCTTCAAAATGACAGTTATCTGTGCGACTGCTGCATGGGAATGAACCTTGGCATTCCTTGTCGTCACTACTTTCAAGCGCTAACCAGGATGCCAGCCTTATCTTTTCATATTGGACTTGTCCGAGCGAGGTGTGTGGTGGAGCAGCGTAGTCTTTGTTTATCTGAAAAACTTCCATGCAGATGGTATCAAGATCATAACTTGAACATTCAAACCGTGTCATCAGTTTCTCTAGAAAATGTACCGCGGAATAGTTCTACCCTCCAATCAGCATCTCTCGCAATCAGTTCTTCTCACATATTTAACCCACTCGATTCCTCTAGCACACAGCGGGGTGCCGTACCACCCACTCAGACTATTGGTGCACGTGAAGTATACCACGAAACTCACGCTGCACTCAAGCCACTCATAAACGGTATCCACACAAAGGAAGACCTGGATGAACTATTGCAGGATCTTGATGAGCTGCGGTACGTTTTTATCGGTACATTGATTCACTCACCAAACGTTTCCCTCAGGAGAATCAAAGCTGAAGAGGCTCGTTCCACTCTTATACATGACCCTCCAGTCATTCAACAGAAAGGGCGCCCACGGTCAGCTCGACTCACAGGCGCCATTGAAGGTAGACCGCGTGGAGGAGGACCATCAGTGAGAAGCTGAGCCCATTCGGAGAATACAGCGGCTCACCATGAATCAACCATGAGCATGACTCAGAGAGCCCCTCGCAAATGTGGGCTTTGTCGAAGGGAGGGTCACACACGGCAAA
>JRHT02000320.1:18727-30205 GCA_011800875.2 Suillus brevipes Sb2 | reverse complement strand
GTAGTGAACCGCTGCTCAAGCCCTACCTAAATAAGCTGTTGGGGACCCCTTGACGAGCATCCTTCTCCCTACTGCTACTGGTCGGCCACCCAGTAGCTCATGAAAAAACGAAAAGACTCGATTGTTTATAAGTCGGTTTATTTTATAAGGAGTTTCTTCAGCTAGTCAGCAGGTCTGACGCCCTACTACACGCGCTCAATGTGAAGAGGTTCGTGCTAGAAAACGAGGCGTTCGCCGTTTATGTCCATATGAGTAACTTATAGAGGACACAAGTATGAACTGATTGAAAGTCCGGTTACGGTTGAGTGTTCTTAGCTTAAACGCTAGGCAGTAGCGCGTCATAGTTCTTGCAGTCCCTAAGGAACTCGCACCGTTTCGGCTACGGGAGTGTAGTAACTTACTCTTAGTAGTATTACTTGAGCGGTAGAAGGTCCATCCCAAGACAGGGGTACTACAACAGCTATAGGACTGAAACACGCGGTCTTAGCTTACCGCAACCCATATGCACTTCGTCTTGTCCTCCGCGCGTGTCTTGCTCTATAGGATAATCGATGTGTTCTGCGAAAGAAAGTTATACTTCCATTGCACCGATTTTTCTTTAACAACCGGCTCTTTCTTCGGCTCAATCGGGCGGAGCGACGGCCCATATCGTCGTTCTATCGAAGTAACCTACACGCATGGCTGTACAAGCATACACCTCGAAAGGACTGTATAAATGTCTCGGTCTACGCTGTTCGTTTGTATCGTTAGCGGGCGATGATGGTGTTGCTGATGTACGAGGATCTAAACTGGCGGAGATAACAGGCTGGGGGGGATACGTATGCATGGCCGCTGCTGGACGAAGCTCGTTAAGAGGGTAAGACTCTACAACTGGGGTGATGGGATCATCGTCTGCACCATCTGAAAAGAAATAAGACGTTAGGTGGGACATCTTGCAATTCAAATCATTCAGTAGTGCGAATTTTATCTGGAGAGAGCTCACCTAATGTCAACGGCCGCGTTGCGGTGACCAAATGCGACTACAACGTTGTTAAACTCTATTTAATGATGTACAAGCAATCATAACACGCCTGAGTCATATTACACTCGTAGCGCGTGAGTATTAGGTATTAGGTATCAGTCGTTTCAAATTGTTCTTTGATTATCGCCAAAAAAAGCTACATTATGCTTTCGTAGGTTATTTGTGTACTGTATTCTTTTGTCGCTGCTTCGCAGCGGTGTTTTTCAGCTGCATCTGAATTATATCTCCAATTGGCGAACAGCCATCATAATCATTGAGTTCTGTAAAGTGAGATAGGACCTCAAACGAAGTTAGCATCAAACGGAAATAGAAATTCTAGATGTACCTCTGTCTGGACTGCAACTATTGCGGCAGGTGTTTGAGATGTCTTGCTCTTGCTAGTGTCGCAGTGTTTCTGGATCGAAGCGTGAACGCACTCCTAATGTCATTAGTTTCAAGGGGATCTAATTACTAAAGTGCCAGCTCACCTTGAACGCCTTGAAGTGGCCGGAATCCCACTTGAGTGCTATTTCCAAGTTGTATCCACCACGGCTAGGACGTCCAGCCTCACTGTCTGGTTTGGGAATTTTTGATTCATGGGAAGCTATGGATGACAAAGAAGAACCAATTGACGCCTGACTGATCTGCTCTGCAGAAAATGAAACAGCCTTGGCGACTTTGGGGGTAGGCGGGCGAGAAAGTATGGGTGTCACTGCACGAGACGGGGTAGTGAACAAGCGCGAAGGAGTGGCAGTTCGCCTCGTGAGACTACAAGGGAAGAAAACAATTTCTTCCTGCCAAGATATCGAGATGGACGTTGTAGTTGGACAAAACATCTCTGTGTGATACGTCAATAATGGGAGGGCTTCGGGAGGACCTTCAGGCTCATAAAAAGGAGCGACAGGCACGGAGGGTGAATGCATGACTGACCTGATACCCAACGGAGCCAAGAAGACGTTTTTATATGGGTGTTTAGCTCGGGTGTTGATCGGATGCCTACCAGGATAACGTTGTTAGGCAGGATGTCGTTATTGATTGTCGTCCAGTTTGTTATGGACCTTATTGTGTCGGTCAGTCAATATAAGTCCTTCAAGATAACGATGGATGAACCCACTTTAATGCCTCCAATGTTTTTACTCCCCACCAGTCATTCCAACGATTATCGCCTCGAAGGGCGCCTTGTCGGGCATAAGAACGCCATCAATTGCTTAGCGGTCTCTCACAATGGCTGCATGTTAGCAAGTGGGGGTGAGTTCAATATGCACGATGAAATAGGACGTAACTTAATGCGTACCAGGATCTGACGGAATGAGGATTTGGGACCTTAAAAGGCGAGCTCAGCTCCCAATCCCACCTCAAACCCCAGCCATTCGAAACCCAGCGGATCCGGTAACTTGCGCGTGTTGGATTACCCGCCATGAGGCAACGCGGGAGACATTATGTTATGGCACGGGACTCGGTTTCATAGGGATCTGGCAGCAGCAGGGGGAAGGTTTGCAAGACTTCGATGCAAAAATATCAAGGAGGGTTGGAACGGGTAAGGAAATCATGTGTCTTACATGCGATCATACTGGGAACGACACTCGAATTGCGAGTGGGACGCGCGACAGACGCATTCAAGTTTGGGCGTTTGACTTCAAGGGACCGTTGATACCGATTTTCAGTGTCGAGCTTGCTACTACCATTCCGCGCACCATAAATTTCAACCGTACTGCAAGTAGAAACATATTGGTCTTCGGGATGTATGATGGCGAGATGTAAATGTTCACACCTACCTGATTACTCTGCATCTAATATCCTGTGGGCCATTCTAGACATACACTTAGGGGCACGGATGGCGCCGTCATCGCTACAAACAACGCCGGGCCGTTAATGTAAGTGATATTGACATCAATCATTGATAATCACTTACCATGTCACTACAGCGGGCATGCTTCTGTAGATGCAGGCCAAACGCTGTTCCTGATGGACAATGTTATGAATGGATTTAGCTTACATCGCCTGGATGATGCAGTGTGTATCCGCACCTATAATACCAACCCAGTCAAGACATTTCCGAAGCAGGTTGTGTTTGGGGGGAAGGCTACCCTCGTGGTTGGGGGTAGTGACACAGGAGTTATCTATGTTTTTGATAAAAATGAAGGGACACTGAAACAGGTCTTGCAACATGCCGATACAGGCCGAGTACAAACTGTGACGGTGCGCTATTTACATGAAATAAGAATTTTAATCTGACAGACAAATGTAAGACATACGACGGCATACACCGCAGCCTGATCTTCGGAGCAACGTCTGTAAACGACGCGGAACCAACCATCTCCATCTGGTGTCGCAAACAAGACAGTGTTGCAAAGTCAGCAGATAACCGTCCTCTATCAGCGCTGAAGAGCTTCGTACGGGGAATAGTCCAGCTAGTTATCGCAATGGGGATGATAGCCTGTGTGAGTACTATCGTCAGAGACAAGACAAGCTGACCCACTAAGCTGCAGGTCCTCGGGCAATACAAAACATTATCGTTGGCGTCGCTGGGAAATGTCTGGCAAGAATATTCAAAGTTCGGGGATCGACCGCAGGACCTGCCAGATGACGTTCGTCTCTTACTAGAGAAATATATCGAGGATCGGAGGGGCGGAGTCCTTGAGAGGGCACAAAGCCCGGTGGATAATGGGAATCATGACGAACCCGTCAAGTCCATCATATTGGGACGTGAAAAGTTGCGTGATGATTCTAAGGACGTGCACGCTGTGATTCTTCTCGGAAGTTAGATAGATTCTGATATGGTGAATAAATCTACGCACAGTGTATTCGATTCAGATCGATAATCGGGCACTACACGTCAATAAGACAATTTGTAGGCACCATCTGTCCAGGCTTAGCCCCTATCATTAACAGCATTAATATTGATATTTGGTTTCTATTACTGCGCTCAAGTCGAAGTCAAAAAGCGCACTTTATGTCGAGTGTTTTATTCTAAATTGACTATGGCGCGCAAAGTGTAGTGCTAAGGTCTAATTCAAAGTTACCTTCGACTACACTACACTACTACAGTATGGAAGGATGAAGTCGAAAAGAAAAGAAAGCTTATGACAGATGCGGGTTAATATACAGAACGACTATGAGATTCAATCTCAGCCCAAAATCATACTCAGCGCCCACGGCTGGCTGCGGCCGACTGGGTTTGAATTCGTAGTCAAGTCCATACTCAGCGCCCACGGCCGGCTGCGGCCGGCTGGGTTTGAACTCATAGTCGTTCTGTATATCAAGGGCGTCCTTTAATCAAAATTCCCTTTCCGAACTCTAGGTACACGCAAGCGATAGTATAGAATAGGGATTTAATTTCTTATATTAAGCGCTACTTTACAATTACTGTTGCGTACACTAGTTACAAAGTATATGTGGGCCAGGCAGGACTTTTGTTCTACTAGGTCTTAGCACAAAACATTGGAGGACCACAATGTTGTCTCCGCGATTGTCCTGCATTTGCTAAGCGCTTCCACATTAAGTCGTTCACTATAAATACGGCACCTGCGCGTTAACATCTCTTCTTTCCGTGACCCACTACTCAATACGCCTATAGATAGTACGCCTATAGATAGTACGCCTATAGATTGATAGGATAGGATAGATACAATACAGAATTGAGCACTTGCATTGTAAGCGTTCCTGTTGCAACAGGATTATATGTTCAATTAATTGATATCAACTACAGGATGTCCAAACGAGCGGCATCTGAGTCTCATGATGACGAACCTACCTCGAAACGCATCAGGAATCATGAAGGTTAGTTGTTGCATCATGTCGTCTGTGTTTATTCTAATGCAGATAACAGGGACGAGAGCGCCATCACCGCTGGCAGATCACGGCGCATGGCGCATTCTGGAGCAGTACCTCACTACTGATATGACCTACCCTCAGATGGAGGCGGCTTTTGCCTCGTACTTGGGCAATCGATACGACGCAGATGATTGGAAAGAAGCTCGCGACGCGTTGTTCTCCGGCGACGATGATAACTGCCTCGCCTTAGCAAATCTTCTCGCCTTGAAGGCCAGGCATATACCCCAGGGCGCCTCCAGTACATCGACAGTCGTTACCCTGCGGAAAGATTCTGCAATATCTACGGCTGCCCCGAAGGCAGCGGTTCGCTTGAAAAGCGCACGCGTCCGAAGAGTAAGAAATATATTCGTTTTATTATGACATATATACTAAACCATACATGTAGCCAAAAAATCCCTTTATCGACGATGAGGCATCTGATGACGATGACGATGATGTTGAGGAGGAGGAGGAGGAGGAGGAGGAGGAGGAGGAGGGGGAAAACTCGCAGGTGGAGGGTGACGATGGCCCTTCTGTGCGGTCATTGAACGTTACACGCTTGCCAGGACCTTCATCGGCCAAGGATAAGCTATCCGCAGCGATCGATCACATCTTTGACAGGTACGAAAACGCCCCAAGCACCAGTCATAGAGCGGTCTCGTCCTCCGGCGCGGTCCCAAGCAGGATGTACCTTCTCCATGTTCACAGTGAGTTCTTATTTTAATTACCTAGCATCGCACTGAATGTATCCCAGGATCTGCCACGCAACGTGTCGCTGAACATCTCAGGAGCAATGGAGTAGCGGTTACCGTATCGCCTTGGATACCAGGCCAGCTCTATGCTGTCTCAGATAGCCCTAGAACGATTGCGACAACGCTTAATTTACTCTCTTCCTCCGTGAAAGATTATACTCACATCTCGGAGGAAGAACGAGCAGCGGTCGAACGTTCACGCTCTACACTTCCCAACCCCGGGTGGGTGAAGATCACACAGGGAAAATACAAGGGCGACATCGGCTATGTCTTCGACCCCAAACAATTAAACGACTTCGTCACAGTATTGATTCCCCCACGCGACTTCCCCTACGACATGCCTAAGAGATCTGTGGCGCTGCTCGACCGAGCTCGCCTGCCGAATGACAAAACAGTGTCTGACATTCTTCAGGATGATAAAGTCGTGGGATGGTCGTACAAAGGAGAACGATACTACATGGGACTTTTGCTGAAGAACTTTCGCCGCGACGGTCTGGAGCTGGTCGCCTCCCCTCATGCTAACGACATTCGACTACATCTCCAGTCCGGGTGGGATGTACCTTTCTTCAAGAAAACTCTGAAGACCTTCTCACTGCAGTTCTTGCGCGTTGGTGATTCGGCCAGGCCTATCACAGGAGAAGTCTGTCAAGAGATTGGCACGGTCGTTTCGACAAACCATGCGTCTGGCTCCGCATGCTTAAAGTTCATCCTTGATGGGCATGGGCAAGAACTGGAATTTCGACTCCAGGACATTGAGCGTGTCTTTTGGGTTGGCGACACGGTTCGAGTCGTAGCGGGCGCTTACGCAGGTCTGGAAGGGCACATCATTAAGAAGTCTGAGGACTTGTTTCACGTATGTCAAGAAGCCACCAATGAAGAGGTATGATTAAATATAACATCCTGTAAGCCTGTCTGACATCACATAGGTGGAAGTATCGAAGTACTATCTAGATCGTTGTCCTCTAACTCACGTTCTTCAATCCCGGCTGCCAATGCAGCCAGATTACGACCCTCTCCCCGAGCCCGAATCTCTTCAAATCGGGGACGAGATAGAAGTATGTGCGGGAGAGTACATGGGGAAATGCGGGATTGTGGTGTGGTTTCCTATTGGGGGGACTACGCTGTGGTTCCGGGCTGAGGGCAATATCAAGGATGAGTTGATCAACGCCCCCACAGCATTTGTACAGCGCATTCGTCCCTTCAAGACTCTCCAATTTACCAAGGAAAGGGGTTATGATGTTAAGCCCGGAGACGTCGTGATTGTCGCCCGTGGGCCAGAGTTCCAGACAAAAGGGGTGGTGCAAGCCGTGGACTTCGCTGAAGGATCTTCAACTCAGCTGAGGGTGCAGCTGATATAAATGTTGAAGGGAGGAAAATATATGGGTGCGATATGTTCGTCCCTTAGGGGAAGCGGAGAAAGCGAGTATCCACAGGTGACAACTCTAGGGGGAATGCGGAAAGTGCGCGATAAGGCGAAAGCGCGGGAACAAAGGCGCTATAGGCGCGCGAAGCGCGGGAAAGTCGCGCGTCAAAAAGCGGAACTGGGCGAAAGCGGTATGCGAGCGATAGCGAGACGTTAAGACGTGAGGTGCGATGCGGATGTGACCACTAGAGCTAACTGCTACTAGGGCTTGCGATGATTTATTCAAAACATGATAAAAACTCGGAGATGGTACTGTCTATGATGGTGGTAAAAGGTAATGTTAGTGGTAAAGTTGTGTGTTATGTGTCATGTAAAAAATGTGTACCAAGTGAAAATAAACATGGTACGATGTTGAAATAAATGATAAATGGAGAAATGCATACCTGGGAACTTGGTTGGACATGGGAAAACACAGTGGGAAGTCAGGCGCCCTATAGCGCTTAGGCGCGGGAAAGTTCGCCTAAAGCGCGCGCAAGTCGCGGAAGTGTCGCCTATGTCGCGAAAGTGTCGCCTATGTCGCGCGTGTCGCGCGAATGTCGCGTTTATCGCGCTGTATGCGTAGTATTGTAGACTCGACCTACATTGCAATACGTGCCTTTGTGAGGCTACTCAGGATCGAGTCTCTACATCTCCTGGGGGCTTAAATTCTGAGTGTCCCCACTCAGTGCATCAAGTGGTGAACTCAAGCGAAGTTGTGATGGGGGTATGTGATGCGAGAGGAGTGTACTGCGAGCGTGTCTAAGGCGAATGTGATGAGGCGAGACTGGCAAAACAATGGCGCGCTAAGCGCGGGAAAGGCGCAGGCGTAAGGCGTCATAGGGGCGTGAAAGCGCGGTAGTGTAGCGGATGTGCGAAGCGACTCTGGTGCATGCGAACACAGTGTAAGCGCAGGGATGCAATGATAGTGATGACTGCCTGAATGATATGGAGACGACTGCAACAATGCGAGAGTGACGTGTCTATGGCGCGTGAACAAGGCGACATAGGCGCGCGAAGCGCGGGAACATTCGCGCTTGAAAAGCGGAAGTGCACGAACACGGTATCAAGCGATGGCGTGACTTCAAGGGGATGTAATGGTGCAAACTACTCATGACAATGGATGGCTGATGATGCGAGGGTGACATGTCTAGGCGCGTGAATAAGGCGACATAGGCGCGCGAAGCGCGGGAACATTCGCGCTTGAAAGGCGGAAGTGCGTGAATGCGGTATCGAGCGATAGCGTGACTTCAAGAGGATGTATGGATGCAAACTCATGATGGCAATGGACGATGGATGATGCAAGTATGGCGCGACTGTGCTGCATAAGGCGCGGGAATATTCGCGCTATAGGCGCCTGAGGTGCGCGGATGTCGCGTATGCGCGTGATAAGCGCGAATGTCGCATATGTCGCGTAGGCGTCGCGTTATGCAGGGAATGCGAAGGGGTGAATGTCTAATGATATCCAAGGTGTAGAAGGCGAAACTGTGTGTTGTGAAAGCGGTCCATCCCATGTCCAAACCAAGTCCCACTAGGCGCGCTATGAAATAGGTGCTAAGGGAATGAATGACATGAGTAAAAATATAAGCAAAAAGGCGAAAATGAAATGATAAACTTTGCGGATGTCCTGTCCGTCTTGTCTTCTTCATGCAACTATCAACATCTATACCCTCCTATGCGCTAAGCGTGAGAAAGCGCGCGCGCGAGGCGTGTAAGGCGCGGGAATTAGGCGAAAGGCGCGAGAATGAGGCGCTATAGGGGAGTGTTCTAAGGTAAAAATGTGCATGGTGCCGTAGCATGCGTTAGAAGCGAAAATAATATCCTACTGAGTTAGGTGGGCACGAGTCTATGGTTGTTTTGTTGTTTTTGTTGTTTTCTTTGAAGCGGATCTATGAGTATATATATCAGTGTTTTATTAGTGTTTTGGGCGATGTTATGATGAGAAAAATAAAAGGGTGAAAAGCGCGCTGGACGAAAACCAGGGTAAAACAAAGTATATCCTATGAAAAATTGCGGTATATGGTGATTTTTGCGAAATTGATTGTTGAAGCGGGTGAAGCGGATAAGGCGCGAGGCGAAAGTGCGTGAGGCGACAGTGTTAGGCGACAGGGAATGATGTGATCTTCATCTTCCATACTCTGCAACAACTTCTTCAACTGGGTATAAAATGATTCTTCTTCAAACTCGCAAAAATGGCGGACTAGTAACTGGTGGGATGAATTCTTGCACTTGGTGGCGCCTATTAGGCGCGCACCAAGGCGAGGTGAGGCGAAGGGAGTGAAGAGGCACTGCAGCATGATAGACGACAGGCGATGCAGGCGCGTTAGCGCGTTTAGGCGCGAAAATGATTATATCCTCTGCATGCGCGAGGATAGGCTGATATAACAAAAACGCGTTAGTGAGAGATGGATATGAAGCGAAATTAGGCGCGAATAAGGCGCGAATGATGAGGATAGGCGATGTATGAAGGCGCAATAGGCACCTGGTCATGAATGGATGGGGTTCAATATAAAATGAAAGAGTGATATGGACACGATAGGCGAAAATGCGAAAAATGACAAGTGATGTGAAATTAAATGTGATGATGGATGATATAGGCGAATGTATGTGTGTCAGGCACGCGCCTAAGTCGCGCCTGAATGGCTGATTGAAATATAAGTCATGGTGAATGTGAGGAATGCAATTTAAAAGTGATGGAATGGTAAAAATGCGATGGAGGTAGAACTTTGCTGTAATGATGGGCGCCTTAGGCGCGAGAATTAAGGCGTGAGGCGCGCGACTGTGGCGCCTGAGTGAGGGAATGATGATGAGCTTAAGAGGAGGTGAAGGCGAAGCATTAGCAACTGATGAAAAACTTGTTGAAAGTGAAAAACGCGAAATAAGCGAAAAAGGCGAAAAAGGCGAAGGTTGAATATACATTGCCTCAGAGCGCGTGAACTGCGTGACCTCAGGCGCCATAGGGTGCACTGGAGGCGCATCAGGGTCGCCTAAGACATGATCTATATGGTGGGTGGGCAATGCAATGCATGGATGCTTTACTGGCAAGCGGAAGTCACTGTAGGTGGAAAACGCGGTATTGTCAGTGATAAGCGGATTTACCAAAGACAAATTCTGGTTGAATTGAGGCGCATTTAGGAGCTCTATCACTGCAGAATGCTCCTGAATAGGCGCGCTAAAATGCGGTTGGTGTTTGAGGTCATTGCTGACCATGGGTGATGCAATCTCCTCTGGTGGCGCGTTTAGCGCAGTCGCGATAGCGGTAGGTGCGTGTATGTCAAGCTGAGGTGAAACAACTTCGTCAAACTGATCTTCTGGGTCGCTCTGGGGTTCTGTAGGCTCGCCTATTATAGGCGCCTCGATATGGGCTGGTGCAAAAGTGATTTCAATGATAGGCGATGTTAGAGTAGGCGGAAGGGGAATGGTTTCGCGTATTTCGCGTGTAGGCGCCATAACTGCAGCTGCTGGCTGTTCTAAGGCGCGTTCTGGTTGCTGAGGCGCGCCTACAGATGGCGCTTCATGGGGCGCTTCAAGGGGCGGAAGCGGAATAGCGGAAATCGCGCTAGGGCGCATGTAGCAGCGCTGAGTACCGCATTCTGGGTACATAAACAAGGCGGAATTAGCAAACTCTTCATAGTTGTTACCTTCATAGTACTGAAATAGCTCTCGCTCGTTAGGCGCGGTATACTTCAAGGCATACTTGATGATGTCCTTATCTGACAGCCCAAGTGGTTGCGCGAGTCGTTCTACTGACTCCAGGAAGTTGACAAGCTGGGTGTAGTCACCTCCAAAACGTGGAGCAGTGCTGTTGGTGCGCAAAGGCATGCCAAAGGAATCTACTGGCGTGTTCATAGTGTGAAAGCGGAAGCGCGTGAATCGCGAATTTCGCGATTTAGGCGGAAAAGCGGAATAGGCGGATGTGCGGATAAGCGGAATAGGCGGAATAGCTGAAAGTGCGAAGTAGCGAAAATGCGGGAAAGCGGAATAGAGTTGAGAGTGTGGATAAGCTGACTGATCCCCTCGCGGTGGGCTCCAGTTGAAGGATCTTCAACTCAGCTGAGGGTGCAGCTGATATAAATGTTGAAGGGAAAAGAGGTAAATAGTAAATAAAGTAATAGCATGGTACAAATAAAAGTGAACCATGTGTAAAAAATGAACTGTGAAAACTGTAATGAAATGGCTAATTGTAATGGAAAATGGTGGTAGTATCTGTCATGGTAGATGCTCAAAAATAGTACAAAACTTATTTAGTAGCGTTCGGGATCATCGTCAATCGAGATCACCAGTGTAGGCGTAGCGTGGAGTGCAGAATTGCAGAGCGATAGCGAGCGTATGGCGAAAGCGGGTCAAGGCGAAAAACTGCGCGCTGAAAGGGCGCGAAGCGCGCGGATATCGCGGAAACAAGGGCGCGAAAGCGGAATAGCGCGTGAAAGGCGTAAGGGGGATCTCAACAGTGGACACCTATGAGCGAAAGAGGCGAAGGGGATTCCCTGCTTGTATAGCGTGGGTATAAAAGA
>JRHT02000320.1:0-18296 GCA_011800875.2 Suillus brevipes Sb2 | reverse complement strand
TTGTTCAGATGCAATCTCTGAGTGACGGCAAAGCCCTGAAGAGGAAATATAGACGCTACCGCAGGAGCTACAGGAGACGTAATCATCGTTGGGTCCCCAGCATACAGAACTGTGGTTCCGGTAGGCGGCTTAGTACCAACAATACCGACCTGGTCAACCTGGTGAGCGACCTCGACCCTAGGTATGATCTTGACCTACCCTGATACCCTAGTCCACCTCCCCAGAACGAAGCTGTACCGCCGTACTACATGCTAAAAAAGACGTAGAGCGTCTTCCTCTAGTACAGGCCTGGAAGCTCATAACGTGGCAAATTGGAGTAAGGCATAGAATTTATCAGCAATTATTTTTAATTATGTTGTTATGTTTTACACTAATGGATCATCGTTGCAGGAGCGCAAATTGGCATCACGCGCGAACGGGTACGTGTCTTTGCCTCGTCCATAGTACTCGCTCAACCATATCGCACCGAGCCATAACATTTGACTTATTTCATTACAGGCCCGTTACCTTGGTTGATGAACAAGGAGTTTGCGTTGAAGTTGACTCGTCATCACGTGGTGCTTAAAGTATCACCAAGTTTCATGGGAGGCAGACTGCATAATCGCTTCGTATCTACGGCCTGTCCTGACCCGTTCTGCGGTGAGAATGGACCCGCACCTGATGGCTGTGTCGCGGTATTTTGTACATCTAACGGTGCCGGAGCCGCGCTTCAGCACTATCACATCCCCGTCAGTGATCTTAGTCCAGCTCCACCGCGCAAAAAAAACCAAAAGTGTCTCGTCCTGGATGGCGACACTCGTGGTGAGATCATGACTGTCGCGAAGTGCAACATGAAAAAGAATACTGTTGAGATTGCGATTACTGCTAGGATTAGCTTCACTTTGCGATTCGATCAGATATGCCTTGTGGAGGAAAGTAGATTCCGATAGACACTTATATCATACTCTTGCAGACTCGATGTACTCTACAATATACTCTACAATATACCCAACATGAATACCCAACGAGTGCCCGATGAATGCCCGATGAGTGCCCGATGAGTGCCCACGTCATTTTTCTCGTGTTAAAAGTTCACATTTTACGTTCCCCATTTTAACTTGCAAAAAATTTGATTATGCTGCAATCGGAAAATGTACCTAGTTACATGAAATTCTGAGGAAAACTTTCCTGCGCTCAAAACTTTGTACTTTATGGCGCTCAAAATGGTACATAAAATGTAGAATTTCACCTGGGATTTTGGCACACATCCAAATTTTTTATTTTTATTCGGTCAAAATGTATAGTCAAAACGCCAACTTTATCACTGACATTTTGAAACCAATCTCACATAGTGAAAAACTCCCAAACCGCCCGTGTGTGAATAGTGTCCCGATATATCAGACATTGCCATGCTTTTAAATTTCGCTCAGATTGATCAGACTTTGTAATCACATTCCGACATAATTAAAGATTGAATTGAAAGTTTAACAGTACAAAACAGTGAGCTACAATTGAGTGCGTCGTTCCGGCATGTGAATGTGGGTAAGCGAGAGAGGAATACGAGAAATCTACAAGCAGGTCAATATACAGCAATTCAGTAGAATTTGACAGAGAGGTAATGAAAGCGACAGCATAAAAAAAACCCGGGAAATGCGCAAATGTGGTGCATCAACAGCGACCAGTAGACACAGCTACTTTCTTAAACTTTTTCGTGCAGGCGTAGGTGCAGGTGCCTTGCGCTTTGCTGATCGGCCAGCCTACGGATCAGAATTGTTAGATGTAATATAAATGCCGGTTCTAGACTTACCTTCTTAGCCTTGCCTTTGGGCGCAATCTGGATGGGTTCGGAATCTTCGTTTGATTCGGCATCTGTAAGATCACTGAGGGCATGTGACTCGACACGTGCAGGCAAATGATGAGGACGCGAAAGACGCACAGGTAAAGATGCAGGAGGAACTAGAGTAGAATCACGAGCTGGGATAGGCTTCGGCTTAGGAGCAGGGGCAGTTGGCGCAGGTGTTGCCTCATGGGTTGGTGGTGGTGTCGGGTTGCGTGTAGAAGGAGCTGGAGTTGCCTCACGAGGTGGAGGTGGTGTGGGTTCACGAGCCGGAGGAGCTGGAGTCTGCTCGCGAGTAGAAGGGACTGGAGTAGGGATTGCCTTGGCTGCACGACGCGCAGCCATTTGAGCGCGGACTCTCGCAAGGTCATTGTCCCTGCCTTCGCGAGAGCTGGAAGGCTTGTCACCCTCTGTAATGGTATTGCTGTCGCGGCCTTCCTCGTTCTTGAATAGTTTACTTAGGAAAATCATGGTTAGTGCGCAAAAAATTGAGAATACAACAAAATCTTACACATTCCAAGCTTTGAGTAACTCTTCCTTCCAATCCGGATCAGGTGAATCTTCGATTAGGTCGATTATATTATTGTAAAACTCGCGGTAGTTGAAAGAGCCATCGATTTCGGACCAAGAGTTCTTAGCGCTGATACCAAATTGAACCTGAATATTTGTGAGCGACTCATCGTTATAAGTTCAGGGAAATCAAACCTGTAAACAGCCGTAAGTGATATGCGCTGCTCCGACTGTGGTCATGTCGTGTAGAGCAGCGTTACAGGTGCGTGTTGCGCGTGTCTCCCCTCCATATGCACTCGAAGGACTTGTGAAGATGTGTCGCATAGTCTAGTGATCATTCCATTATCAATCTATAACAGTATCAATAAATAAAACACGTACCCGCTCCAATAAATAGCCTTCAAACATGCCTTCAAACATGTTGTCGTCGTCATAGTTTGACCCAGGTGGGTCTCCAGCCCATAGAAATGCAGGGAGTGCAGATGCGGTCAAGCTCACCTTACCGCATTGAATATTTTTAAGGGCCCTTTCAAAATTAGACTGACATAATGTAAACTTGAAAACAAAAACTCACTGGTCGGCATCCTCTGAAAATGCCTTGAGTTCTCTGACCGGACAGAGAAAGCGCGCTAGAACAGGGTGGTTGATACCCATGTGAGTACGCGAGCCACTTCCGTCGTAAATGGCTGGACGGATGGGATTGTCCTTCGTGTTGAAGGCTGCGTAATGGCCTATTTGGCTCTTCAGACGTGAGGTGTCGTCAGAGCGAGTAGCTGAGATCACTGTATCCATCTGATGAATGAAATCAGTATATATGATGCGCATATACGCGCATATACTCACCTTTTTGATGATGACGTTAAGCTCCGCGTTTTTCCGATCGTCGCCAAGCAGAGTTTTCAAGCTTGGAGCGAGCTCAAGTAGCTGAGCATAATTTTTCCTGTAACGATCTTTGGTCTTGGATGACCTGTGGTGCAATAAAAGATCCAGTAAATGGTTAAATTTAAAAGTGACTCACATTTTCGAGAGCCGCTTGTCGCGAGTAGCCCTGAGATCTTTGTCTTCTGATACATCCTCTGCAGCATCATGCTGCTGCAGAGCTAGACCTACGCTAATAAGTTGTTTGGTCTTGCAAAAAACGTCGATGCAGCGTGCAGCTGCAAGGAATTCCTCGTGGGGATCGATCGAGTCGGACTCTTTATTTCTATATCAAATTGTTATCAACGATCAGAACATCGGAAATGAATTGACTCACCTTGTTCTTTTCTCATCGTCATCTGATGAGCGGTGCTTTTTCTTCGGCCTCGTGGCCTTCTTTGAGTGCTTCTTTGGAGGAACAGATGATACGGAGGACTTAGAGCTAAGCGAGGATGCGGATACAGATGAGGCTGTTGATTCAGATCGTTTACGACGCGCCATGATGGTGGGGAAAGAGAGATAAGATGGATTTGACGCGTTATTAGTTTTTGTTTGGCGATGAATAATAATTCCAAAAATTAAGGACTTAATTGATGATTATATGCGCGACAAGAAATACAATTCACCTGAGTACGCAGACAGACGATGTGAGAGCAAATACAGTTAATATTATAAGTACAATATGTCGTCAATAATTGTATAGTACAGCACAAGAAAAAAAAGGGTTTCAAGTCATCTCTTCGTCCTCTGAATCATCCTCCGGCGCTTCGGTCCTTTTCTTGACATAGTAGCTCCAAGGCGCTGTGGGATTCTCGGGATCCGGATGGGGGTTGCCTATACGCCTGGTAAGCAAGGTGCAAGGGGAGGCAACTACAGGCCTTCAAGAAATTTTAGTAAAATGAAAACTGATCAATAATTGAATCAACTCACTGAAAGTCTAGGTCGATCAGAGCCTCGAGATTATCTTCGACCTTCACCTCACTGATCCCAATATCCGCATCTTCGACCTTCATATCCCCGCCATCTCCATTCCCACCAACCTCATCGTCGGTTTCAATCTCTGTGGCGTCGGAATTGGTGTCAGACTTGGTGTCAGCCTCGGTGACAATTGTCTGTTGGCGCACGCGGAAGACAATTTTCTGTAAGATATTGATTAGATTAGATCTCAAATAAAATAAAAACATACCTTGGGGCCAGGAGAATCTAAGTCGATGTTGAAGCAGTAGGTATTATCAAGAGAAACGGCATTCTGGATGTCAACGAATATGACATCCCCAAAGACGTTAACTATGGAGGTCCAGGTGTCGGCAGAAGGTACGTTAGACATTGTGATATTAAAACGAGGATAAAGATAGTTACAATTCGATCGAGGACATAAACTTCATAGGACCGCGAGATCCCGGCGGAGTTAGAATCTGACTTCACCCGTTGATGTTGAATTACGATCATGATCATTTCAATCATGATCGATTCCTAGTCTTATGCGCTGTAAGTCAGCTGCTTTGACTTCTTTTTTTTGAACCTCTCCCGTCCTCCGTCCAAATGGTGAGTTTTATTTCTGTTTTCACCATTCCGTTTGTATTTTTTTTCGTTTCAAAGTTATATGCTAACCAATCATGCACCAGCTTCTCTGATGAACAAGCCTATCCACGACACCAACAGTCCACATATGCCTCTACATCCGCTGGAGGGTACAACCTCCCCCCCGCCTCCACCCTGACATCATCAGCCATCATCATCTTGGCGAGTCTGGTGATCGTCTTACCCCTGCGTCCAAAGTCCTCGAACAGCTCACCGGTCAAACACTCGTCACCTCGAAAGCCCGTTCCACCGTCTGTACATTCGGTATCCGTCGTAACGAGAAGATTGCTTTCCCTTACACCCCTATCCCTCCCGCTAATCCACAACCCTACTCATCTTCCGCACCATCCCAAACTCTACTAGTAGCACAAGTGACTACTACCAACCATCCAATTCGGCTCACTCTTAGGTACAGCCCCCTCGCGTTACCCCTCCAGCTCCTTCTCGATACGCCTGAGAAGTTGTGGTACGGTATCGGTATCCTCTATGACCGGTATGGCTCCACACAGAAGAAGGTAGGTCTTCTTATGATTCTCTTCCGTCTCGGCATAATCTACAAGCAGCAGGGCAAATACCAAGTCCTCTCGCCCATGCGGACATTTGGATATTCACTCTGCAGTTGGAGGATCAAGTTGGGGGATCGAGTAGCAGGATTCTCTAACGCCGCCCTCCTTAGTACGTTCTGCTATGCGAAACAGTTATTCTGGCATTGACATAACTATGTATAGTTGTAGTATTGCTTGTATGCTAGTATATATGCAATTCAAATCAGAATCCCTTCCTCCCATTTTCTGTCTGACCCTCCTTTCGCCCTCCCATACCATCCATGGATGAACTCACTTGCCTTGGGTGCGGGAAGGCTTTCAGCAGCAGGAAGCGCTTGAGTGCACACGAGACGCTGTGCGAGACTCACCAAGATTTCAGTTACCAGGTCAGCAAAGCTTACCGGCATGCTGAGAGAAGCCGCAAAAGTAAGAGGAGAAAAATCAACCGAGAGTTTCCGCTTGAGAATGAGGATGGGGATGATGTTCTTCCAGATCCCCCCCAAGATATGGGCGATATGGGCGATATGGGCGCAGGAGATTGGCATACTCAGGCACGTTGTGATTTTCCAACATTCACGACTGAGATTTGACTTAATTCACAGGACGAAAATATTCCTGGACCATCTCAACGATCCCCTGCACATTCCCCACCCCCTACCGCAGCTGTGCGCTCCAATCATTCGGGACGTGTTATTCGCATGCCCCGACGATATGATGACTTCATTCCTGGCGATGACATGGCTCGGGCTGATGAGATCGTGCCCGAAGAAGATATTCACGCTGAGAACGAGCTAATTCCGTTCGAAACAGATCCAGATTCAATGGGATTATATAGAGTCTATGCTACTCGTCCCACTCTGTTACCGCGGTCTCCCCTTAATATGCTATGTGACACACTGATGTTGCAAACAGAGACTGGCGAAGGTCCCAACAATACTCTGTCTCGTCAGCATACTGGTCCCCCCCTCCCTATTTCCATCACTCCCGACAATCTCTACTCCGCGTTTAGTAGCCCAACCGCCGGCCTGCTGATGTGCTGGCAGTACTCCAGCTCCAATCTAATTTCTGACACTGCTATGCAGCGACTCACCACTTTCCTCGACGATGACGCTTACGATCGAAGGGACGCCAGAGTTTTTAATCCTACCCGAGAGAAGAAATTGATCGCACAGTACCTCGAAGATCATTCAAATCCTTTTAGCGCGAGGAATGGGTGGAAAGAGTCATCTGTTCATATCCGCCTCCCAAAAGAACAAATGAAGTGGCCATCAGAAGGTGATGCCCCTGAGCTGGAAATTAAAGGTGTGCACCATCGATCGTTGATCAATATCATCAAGGAAGTATTCGAAGATGGTGTGGCGACGACGTTCCATATGACGCCATTTTCTCAGATGTGGAAAGTCTCCGAAGAACGGAGCATCAAAATCTATTCGGAGGCATACACTTCGCCTGCAATGATGGATGCCTACATCGAGGTCAACTCCCTTCCCCGCCAACCAGATGACAATCTCGAACGCGTGGTCGCATCACTTATGATGTATTCCGATTCAACACACCTTTCAAATTTTGGTGACGCCTCCCTCTGGCCATTCTATGTTTTTTTGGAAACGAATCTAAATATACACGCGGGAAGCCTACAGCTTCTGCTTGTCATCATGTTGCGTACATTCCTACAGTAAGTCCTTTAATTTGCTTTAATTAATTAACTTCTGTTGACAAATATCAAGCTTCCAGATGATTTTCAAGACTCATATTTTAGTGTCTTCGGGGATGCGTCTTCTTCAGAAGTTTATACGCATTGCAAGCGTGAGCTTATGCAAGCAATATGGAGGCTTCTTCTCGACGAAGACTTCATGCATGCTTATGAGCATGGGATCATGATCCGTTGTGGAGACGGAATCACTCGCAGAGTGTTTCCGCGTTTTTTTTAATTATTCGGCAGATTATCCTGAAAAGTAAGTTTTTTATTGGGTTCTCGCAGTTCTTGAATTGATGTCGTATCAGGATCTTACTTGCTGGAATTAAATTCCTTGGTGAATGCCTGTGCCCACGCTGCCTGATCAAGAAGGCGGATGTACCTGAGATGGGAACAGAGGGCGACATGCACGATCGCTTGGCCCTTCAGCGCGTCGATGATCAAGCCCGGCGTAAGAAGATCGATCAAGCGCGGAAGCTGATCTTCCAACGCGGTGCACCAGTTGACGGTAAGCGGGTCAAATCTATCCTTAATTCCGAGTCACTCGTGCCTACACGTGTAAGTACTCAATCATATCTTATATTCAAATTGTAGCTAATGAAATCTAGAACGCATTTTCCGATCGCCTTTTCGCCTTCAGTTTCAATTTTTTCTTGATGCTCGTGGTGGACATGCTGCATGAATTCGAGCTCGGTGTGTGGAAGGCCATCTTCACTCATTTGATGCGCATTGCACATGCAGCCGGAGGTAATGTAGTAAAGGATCTGAATTGGAGGTACGTGTTTTTTTGAAATATTAATCATTACTGACTACAGGACTATCTACAACAGGTACCGTCGTGTTCCGACATTCGGGAGAGGCACAATCCGGCGCTTCCACAGGAACGCCTCTGCAATGAAACGTCTTGCAGCACGAGACTTCGAAGATCTATTGCAGGTGAGTATCTATGATCTTTGCGAACTTCTTTTAATAATTGATCTTAAATTTAATTTCAGTGCTCCATCCCGGTCTTTGAGGATCTACTGTTAGATCCAGACAACGATCGCATAATCCTGGACCTTTTATTCGACCTCGCCACATGGCAAGCTTACGCCAAGCTCCGTCTTCACACTGAGGACACGCTTGATTTTTTTGACTCAGCAACAGTCGTCCTCGGCAAGTCTGTGCGCAAGTTTCAACGGACGACATGTGAGACTTACATCACAACGGAATTACCTCAAGAACACGCGGCTCGAGGACGTCGGCAAGCACAGCTAGCCGCCAAGCAGGGCGCATTAGCTGTGGCGAAGGGAGGCACTCGCCCAAAGGTAAAAAAAATTGAATATTCATACATATAAATTCCATGCCCTCGGCGATTACCCTAACACGATCAGGATCAGGGGGACAACAGATAATTATACCACCCAGCCGGTGAGTTAATTAATTTCATCATCGATCGATCTTGTATTAACTTTTATTATAGGGTGAACTAGAGCATCGACGTCTTAAAAGACGCTACCCGCGCACTGCTAAAACAAAAGGGACTATGACCGCAAGCATCGCTAATCAAGATGCGATTGAATGTCTATGTACGAAGGTCATCAATGCTCGTGCACAGTTTGCTGCCCAGCATGGCAACAATTTACGCCGGCGGGTGCAGACATCACCTTCAGAACATTATCACATTGCCAAATCTGCTCGTACGACTTATGACCTCTCGGCATGGTTAGGAGAGCTCTCTGATGATCCGGCAGTCAAGGTATTTTTATTTTCTTTGTTTTGGGTGTATCTAATACAAATGTACAGAATTTTCTTCCCCGCCTGAAGGACCATTTATATGCACGTGTTCAAGGTCTTGCATACGAAGGCGATGAGAATGACTTCACTGATGCCGAGCGGAACTCAATCCTGATCACGGACAACAAATTATTCGAACATAGCATTGTTCGGATCAACTACACGACGTACGATCTCCGACGCGATCAAGATTCCATTAACCCCCGCACTCGTGCTGACCTCATGGTTATGTCACACGAGGAAGATCAATCTCATCCTTACTGGTATGCCCGGCTGATCAAAATATTTCACGTGAACGTGGAATATCATGAAACCCCCAATTCAGTGCGGTGCCGGCCTAAACGAATGGATTTTCTCCTCGTTAGATAGTTCAAGCGGGACACGAGTCCAGCTGGCTTCACTGCCAAGAGACTCCAGCACCTCCAATTTTTCGAGGACGAAAACCCGGACGCATATGGATTTCTTGATCCAGAGTGCGTCATCCGGGGCGTGCACATCATTCCGGCGTTTGCTTTTGGCCGACCCGAAGGGCTTCTGGTTCCAACGATCGGACGGCGTGAAGCAGACCCAGATTGGGTCTTGTATTATGTCAATATGTATGTTTTTTTTTCATAGTCTACGTACTGACTAAACACATGGTACTTAGGTTCGTAGATAGGGATATGTTTATGAGGTTTCAAGGTGGCGCTGTTGGCCACAAGGGAATGCGAGAGTGGGATGACTTTTTGCAGCGCGAGGGACACATTCCCGAAGATTCAGATGATGAAACCGAGGAAGAGATTGAAATGGAAGACGATGAAGCCGATACCTCCGATGCTTCTGATGACGACAGCGAGGCGGATGAAGACTCGGATGACTCGGATGAGGATGAATGGCAGTCGGACGAGGATGATATACTAAGGGATGATGAAGAGGACAATATTATAGCTGAGGATGGTGAGGAACTCGATGACTACATCCTTATGGAGGAAGGCTATGGCACCCTGTAGTTACTTTACTTAGATTTCATCCGTTTTTCATCATATATGCTTAATTTTTTTGTATATAATACATGGGTTATGTCTGGTATCTATCTGATAGCTACTCTACTGCATTACGGATGTCTGACAGACGGTATGTTCGACGTCAGCGTATCGGCACGATATTTGAAATGGCGGATATCAAATGTGTATACAATTGGCGGTGTGAGAAAATTCAACATACCACGTGATGTCTGGATTCGGTAATTTTGGTGATGGTTTCGCCATTTCAAACGGAACACTGGCCGACGTGTCGGATATGATCGCGTCCATGTGCATCATTACTGACTTACGAAATATTGTTCGACCACCGCACAGCTTCGACCTTCAAGCTTCAAGAACCCTCTCATCTCACAGAGCTCAAGGCAACTGGAATCACCTAGGTGATGGACATTCTGGCTGCAGTTGGGATGTTCGGGTGCACAAACCCCTACAAACCCGGGTCCTAAGTTTCTCACTGACACGTTCAATCATTGTCGAGTCACGAGGTCATTTTGAACAGGACAATGATAAACTTCGTTCTGGTTTAAAGTTTTATAGTGTGAGCAGGTGTCCCGGTCGCTGTATAGATCATCAACTCATTCGACATCCCATTTGACGATTAACTCGGAGATTGTCAATGTATGTTTTTTTTGCTTGTTCGCTCTTGGTGCTTCCCTCATGTCTTCTTCCTTGCTCAATCTCGATGCCTCGTTCATGTCTCTTTCACAGTGTCACTGTAGCCCTCTCAAGTTGCCATTGAACTTTGCTCTATTGCGTTTAATACGTATGCCAATGGTATTGACATAGCTCCGGTTTCCTCGACTTCGACGTTCACGCTCGCGCCGAATTCTACTACGTCACTTGGGTTAGCTGGTCGACTCATTCCACAGACCTCTTCGGAGGAGCTGGCAACTGTTTCCCAAATTTTCAATAATTACATTCATGGCATGGACAGTCAGGTTACTGTTTATGGCGCTAGCGCTGGCCCGAGCGATGTGAGATTCCTGTTATCATCTGAATGGTACCCGCTTATCACACCTATAGGTCACTTGGCTGAACGAAGGCATACAATCCCTTCAAGTAGAAACCTCCCTGCCAAACACAGGAAAACTCAACATCATCAAATCGATCAATCTCGAACAGCTGTCTCTCATGTTCAGCGAAGCCGCAGCATACGACCCAATGACAGGCAGCAACCTAACCACTGCCGCGTTCACCCTCCCATTCGCTTTTCCGGTTGATATCACAGCGCTTGCGCAGAATATCGCTGCCGGGTATGATGGCCAGTCTTTTGCTGAGCTTGTGATCCCATGGGGCCCCAGCACGACCGACGTTCAAAATCGGATTATGTACTTGACGTTTAGCAACGTTCCGTTTGCTGTGTATCCAGGCCAGCATGCGACTTTTCAGAATTTCGTAGCTGCTACGACGTTGGGGTCTTCGCAGACGTTGGCTTTGTCGGGCACTGCGAATGCTGATGCGTCTACGGCTGTTGGGGTGTTGTCTCTAGTGGACATAGAGTTTTCTGTGCAGTCTGCGATTGCGGGGTTGCAAGAGCTCAAGGCGAGGCCTGCGTCTGTTGCTAATTTGGATGTGAACCATGGATATGAGGATTATTTGTTGATTACGGTTGATACGTCGCTTTTTAACCAGAGGTATGTGAGATCTTTTATGCAGATGGATTTGATGTTTAAAATGCCGCTTTACTCGCTCGTAGCAACTTGACAATTGGTGAGTGAAAGCGTACTTTTGCTTTTTGCTGCCGTTGATGTTTGATCTCAGGCACTGGCGATGTCTCGTTTGCGTTGTTGTTCGAGCGAGCATCTTCTTAAATTTCTGTGAGATATGCACTGACTGGCTGTTGGAGACGCTCTCTGATAAGACTAGTAAAAATCTGATTTGCAGGTATGTATTGCTGATCAATGGCTCCCCAGCCTTTCTCGTTTCAGAACAGACTCAATCCCTCAAGCTAATACAAACCTTCACCTTGCATAGATAGTTGGGTCTGTGAGTTGGTCAGAAAAGTGACTCGTCGTCTCTACGATGTCAGGATTGGAAATTACTTCTTCGCCGTACGTCCAACGATCCAACCACCTTCGGAATTGCCATTCATATTCTTATAGACTTTGGATAAAGCCATCGATCACATTCATCGGCAGCAGACTCCAGAGGTTGCAAATCAGAGCATTGTCGTGCAGTCGTGTTAATCTTGAACCACGAGGCAGAATCAATATTCAGCAAGGACTTCGGCAAGGACAAGAAGATCATTGTAAGCTATTCTTAGCATCGAAATCCACCAAGAAGCTCAATGATTGAAGATTGGAAATGTCCGACGACTCGACGAGTACTACTCGTGGTTCCAAGTTTAACGGCCTGCGCGGTTGCGGTGTATGTCAAAGGGTCGATGGTCTCCCGGAAGATTACTGGTGAAGGGGTGATCCTCGTGCAACTCCCGACCACCTTGTCCAGAGACTCTCGACTCTCGTCTGCCATGCTGCTAACTGGAATCCATCCGTATTTGCGACGTGTTCAAGTCTGGCTCATTCACAATCGCCCATCTCAAGGTTAATAGGTACTGGGAGAAGTAGTACGAGAGAAAGAGAAACAACGCTTAATGAACTTCGATGGCGATCATTGCATGGATGGATGGATGAGTGAAAGCCACGAGCTGTGAATGCTATGCGGTCTCCTCTCATGCGTT
The DNA here is from genome assembly GCA_011800875.2 of Suillus brevipes Sb2. NCBI lineage: Eukaryota > Fungi > Basidiomycota > Agaricomycetes > Boletales > Suillaceae > Suillus > Suillus brevipes. The sequence goes on along the minus strand of JRHT02000320.1, from coordinate 5,752 downwards.
ACAGGTCTTGGATGGGGAATAATGAAAACAATGGCGCCATGAGATGGTTGCTTATCGAACTTTGGCGATGAGCGTGCGAGGTGGAAATTCATTTTACGGTGCGACTTTAGTAGCCTGCTCATTAAATTGCTGAGCATGATGAAGGACCGATAGATTAAATGCACATGGGCGAGATAAGATTTCGACTAAACAAAATGGAATCTTCTGCATCGCCAAAGATGATCAATCGTAGAATGATCATCGACGATTCTTCATATCAGACGAACATCCAGGTTAGTCACAAAACGAGTTGGACGACGACACAATGACCTCCGACACAATGACCTCCGACACAAACAAAAATTGCCGATCGCACTCGAAAACTACCGGTTCTGGACTGTACCGACGTTCACTACCTACCTCCATTCATGTGCCATGCACACAATGGCCATCAACATGAACGATCAGAAATCAAGCTGCCGGTGTGTTAAGGTATCCTATTTTGCATGTGCAATTTCTGGGTGGTTTCTCATAAGTATTCAACAGATATCATTCATGAATCAGGATTTATCTACTAGTAGCAGTGCGATTCATTGGATATAGTGCGTCTTGTATAGGAATCACTCTATACTAACCATATCTTTGTTCATCACCCCAACATAACTCCACTGCCCACTTATTCGAGCACATGATACGTCGGATATAGCGAGTTCATTTACTCTACTTCGACCCACTCTGTGTTACGGCTTCTTGTCTGGCTTATCTGGTGCTATGCCGCAAGATGGCCATTGTTCCATAAGAGTTATCGAAGGAGCTGTTACGCCGCGTGCTTGTACAGCAAGGCCGAAGAGTGTGTTTCGTTCGCATCTCGCTTACAACATTGATGACTCCAAGATTCCACACAGGATTGCTCATCTTTGCAACCTTGCAACAAGAACACCCCGAATATCGCGTTGGAAACGAGTTTAAGACAACACCAACGACTGAAACTTTCTCGGTGTTCAAGTGGCCGCTTGCGCAATAATGTTTGCAAATTGAAATTGAGATCTACTTTGATTCAATCCAGGGCTTCCTCCTTTTGCTTGATGTTCTACCGCAGTACCTACTTCACCCAATCAAGGATCTTGAGGCGGGATCAAACATTATCTCCATTATCCCGATTTCGGCGACAAAAGCGCTCGACAGTGTTATATCTAGCACGGACACCGTCACTAGATCATTAACACCCATCCCCCACACGCTCACACCAATCCCTTGAATATGACCCTCATCTCCAATGATCCTAGTTTGTGGCCAGTAATCGATTTGTACCTTTTTTCAAGCTATTGGACAGGTTCGTCGTCAGTCTGATGATATCTCGACCTTACCTTGACTTGCATCTTGCAGTTGCCGCCAGCGTCGTGGTCGTATATGACTGGGGTGAGCAGGACGTTGTTCTGAACCGGCTGTCATTCTTATGATAGCTCCAGTGTTAACAATCGGACTAGAGGTAAGTTGACCTCATCGCTAGAGCAGCCAACTTGCTAAGAATGGCGTTGTAGATTGAACTGATCTGGGTGAGTGATGGAGCCTCCTCAGAACAACAGGAGAATACGATGAATTTGCGACAGAGGCAACGTTGGTCTCTCATGACTGTGCTGTATTTGGTTGTTCGTACCTCACATCACACTGTAGCGTGGTTGGCTGTTGCTCATTTTAAAATATACTAGATACGCTATGTTGGAATACCTTATTCCGTGTATGTATCAAGGCCAAAAATTGGTGTTGTGCTATTAAATTATCTCTGGCAATTAGTGCCAGTGTTCTGTGTATGTCTCATATTCACTGTATTCGATTCTTCTGACCAGAAGCACACAGACACTATGCCATTGGTCTCGCTGACAGATGCAGTGAGTATTCTGCAACCGTCTCCCTCCTATCCGATTAATTCTCATACGTAGGGGTGAGTAAAATTCTAACCATTGACCTTGGTTCAGCATAATAACTACACAGGTGTGAGTCGAGTGTCTGATTCTAATACGAGGTAATTACTGATTAGGTGTTTCAGGCAATATTGTGAACTACGCAACAAATGCGACAGATGTAGTCATAACTGCCATGCTGGGCGGTAAGCTGCAAAATATCAATGATATTGACTCAACTGAAAGATGCTGCAAGTCATCATGATTGCTCGATTACACGCCATGTATCAAGGATCCAGAACCATGCTCATCTTCCTTGTTATTATGTTTCTGGCTGTTAACATCTCTTGTGGAGTACTCACGGCAATAGGACTCAAGAATGTTGTAGGAGGTAATTTTTACTTGCTGACTTGCAGAATACAGCTCATTGGACAAACACCAGAGGAGCTGATATTCTCTGGCATGCATATGTGCGGTTATGGCTATGAGGGGGATGTCCTGCTTCTTGCTTCAATGGTTTGGATGCTCAACACTGTTTGGGAGGTCCTTGCACTGTGTCTTTCGGTCTGGATTGCTGTGAAACACTTCCGTGACCTGCGACGCCTTGGCCCATCGACAGGATCGACGATCGGGGACTGTTTCAGAGTGCTGATACAATCTCACGTGCTTTATTTCGCGAGGTGAGCTTGCAATTGAGAATGTGGTTATCTGTTCCTGCTCAAATTCCGCACGTGCTAGCTTTGCCGGTGTCTCTTGCTTGGAGCTTATTATCATGTCTCCAGTGTTCTCGGTGCGTTGACTGCCGCTGACATATGCTTATACCAACGGTTCATCCTTTCTGTAGAATTCGAATTCACATTCTATTGGACTTGTGATATTCACAGGTGTTCTTCAAATTTTGGTAGTCGTGCAAATGTTTGTGTCGGGACCACGCCTCATACTTAGCGTTCGAGAATATCACGCAAAACTTGTTGCCGGCTCCGATTCAGACACGAGCATGAATTCGATTGTCTTCCAGGAGCAAGTACATATATCAACTAGCGGTACTGTGTAGGGAAATGGTTGCCGAGGATTCTGCAGGGAGGAGAAAATTGGTCGAGGATCCGTCGTAGTATTTATTAGACATATGCTGCTTCGAAGTATATTTAAGGCGACGTTTATGTATACAAACCCATTTCTTGTTGTATCGCTACTGGATGTCAGTGAACAGTCTCACTACATTTGCACTGAGTGAACTATTCGGACCGTCTACATAGCAACCAACGCAGTCTTTCATATCTGGCGCTGAATGAGACTTGGTATAGATTGCCCAAACAGCGGTTTCTACGAGTTTGTGGGGTCCTGCTGTTTGAGCCTACAGATGAAGATGAAGTGTTCGCGAAGCGTGCAGCCCAGATGGCTGATAGTTTATTAGTCTGAGATACTCGATCCGAATCTGAGCCTGAGTGAGAGAAAATGAACGAATTGCGCGGACTCCATCACCACCACAGCACCTGACACGCGACGCCGTATGCTGCAATGTCCAGAAACCGTCAGCTTGACAGACAAGACTATCGTGGCGTCCTCACACCCCGAGGACTCCCATCTCACTAGGCGTTGCGGGATTTCTCGAGAAGGCGCTAACAAGTCTCGTTGTATTTCAGCACCGGGTATGAAAGACTGCATTGGTTGCTATGTAGACGTTCCAGAAAATTCACTAGATGCAAGTGCGGGTGGGCGGTTCACTGACTTCCAGTAGTGATATAACAAGAATGGGTCTGTAAACATAAATTTAAACGTCGCCTTAAATAAACTTCGAAGCAGCATATGTTTAATAAATACCACGACGGATCCTCGACCAAATTTCTCCTCCCTGCAGAATGCTCGGTAAACATTTCCCTACACAGTACCGCTAGTTGATATATGTACATGCTCCTGGAAGACAATCGAATTCATGCTAGCGTCTGAATCGGAGCCGGCGACGAGTTTTGCGTGATATTCTCGAACGCTAAGGATGAGGCGTGGTCCCAACACAAACCCCTGCACGACCGCTAAAACATTAGCAGTACCATTGACTATTATAGTTCCAGTGGAATTTAAATTCTACAGAAATGATGAGCCGTTGGTATAAGCAAATGTCAGCGACAGGTCAGCGCACCAAGAACGCTGGAGAGAGACTAATAAGCTCAAAGCAAGAGACACCAACAAAGCTAGCACGAGCGGAATTTGAGCAGGAAAAGATGACCACGTTCTCAATTGCAAGCTCACCTCGCGAAATACAGCACGTGAGATTGTATCAGCACTCTGAAACAGTCCCCGATCTTCAATCCTGTCAATGGGCCGAGGCGTCGCAGCTGACGGAAGTGTTTCACTGAAATCCAGACTGAAAGACACAGTGCGATGACCTCCCAAACAGTGCTGGCTATCCAAATCATTGTGAGAAGAAGCGAGGTATCCCCCCCATAGTTGAAACCACACATATGCATGCCAGAGAGTATCATCTCCTCTGGTGTTTGTCCAATGAGCTGTGTTCTGCAAGTTAGCAAGCAAACTTACCTGCCACGACTTGCTTGAGTTCTATTGCAGCGAGTACCACATAGGCGATATTAACAGCCAGGAAAAAACGGCTTAGTCACGAACCAAGTGGCACCCCGAAAAAAGACCCCGAACACCCATCGAGCTCAACGTGCCCAACGGCGCCAACGCCGCCCAACGGCAGCTTCTCATATATTCTCTTCACCCAGAAAACCCTCGGAAAACCCAAAAAACAATACCTAGATAAGTAATTAACCTTATTCATACTAACATGCCTCCAGTAAAGCCCATTAATGGAATCGGAACTGGTCCTCCCAAAACCCATTCTCCACCTCCGACACAAGCACCCAACACCAGAAGAACAACTAGGACTCCAAACTCAATCGAAGACATCATCGCAGCACCTCATGATGTCATGGATACCGACAGCGCGGAGAAGTTCCTCACTTCCAAACTTCTGTGCCTAGAAGACCAATCCTTCACTCTAGCCCATCTCTCGTCTATCCTCTTTCACATCACACAAATGTCAGCCGCTACCCCAGTCCCTGTCGTCTCAGCAATTAGAGCGGTTGCCTTCATTCTGAAGAAACACACAGCCTGTGAAATTGCTGAAGCTGCCGCAAAAACTCTTGCTACCTCTCTATCCGCCGCACTAACTGAATCAATCTCCACTCGCCTAGTAGACCACACTATCGCTGCCCTTGCTCCTCAAGTAGCCAACATCCATGCCGCTTCGGAAATACTCGCCAAAACCGCCCAACAAGCAGAGGACACGCTAACAACTACCCTTGACAAGGCTGAACGCTTGCATCGCTACGCGAAGGACGAAAGAACTGAGCAGGAAGGAAACATCTCTATAGCCGCAGAACGCATTGAGGAATCCGCTGATGCTCTCTTTGCCACAGTTACTGACTGCCAAAACGCCATTAAGCTACTAACTCCCTCGTTAGATACCACCCAAGAACGCCTTAACCACCTCTCCACGCAATTTGCCGCCGCTCCTCCTATCCCTACACTCACCCAACCTTCATACAGCTCAATAGCAGCCGCCAACCTCCCTCCCACGGTAGACAAAGCCATTGGAAGAGCTGCGATTCGCGCACGACAGATCCTACTCGACCCAAAACCAGGAACTAACCTCTTCCCACCAGGTACATCCAACAAGGATATCGCGACGAGACTCAAGGAGGCCATTGGAAACATACGAGACGACAACACACCTCAAGGCTACATTCGAGCGGTCACTCCACTACGGAACGGAGGAATCATAGTAGAATTGGACTCGGAAGAATTAGCAACCTGGCTCCGAGATCCAACTGGACGGGCCCTACTTGAAGAACAGTTTGAATCAACCGTAT